>JBBPKI010000003.1:0-148150 GCA_038089155.1 Nevesoporus exiguus
TCTCTTCTTAGGTCCCTTATGGACCCTTGATTTATCTCACCTATTCCCTGACACCCTTGATGTCCCTATCCTTCTTCTAGTATAAAACCTATGTACCTCTGTCATGTAACCTTAGCATGAATATCAATTTAGTCACCTCTCCTGATCCTTGTCGTGATCTCCCCTCCTCCTGTTGGACCTCTGCTCCTCCGAAATACGAGGACATGGACCTGTTCAAGGGTGCAACACATAAGTCCTGTGCTGACATCCTTTCCTATGCAACTCCACTCCGACACCTCCACTCTGGACTTTGGTCCATCTCCGAGATGAACTTCATCGACCACCCCTCAGCATCTTCAGACCTCCAATCAGACTTGAGTCCAGAGAGACCGGACTTAACAGTGCTGTCCGGAGGCAGTGGGGCGGAGGCCCCAGAAGCCCAGAGTAGCAGAGAGCTTGGCATTTTTTATCTTATATGGATCGCGAACGAAGTGCTGCTCATTGCCAATTACTCAACAGAGTATCATGGCGAGCTAGCTGTCCTAAAATCAACAAAAGTTAGAAACCCAAGGAGGTGATGAAAACGTTGGAGGTAATTTGCCAGAGGCAGGAGAAAGGAAAAGTCTACAACAGAGGAAAAGACGACTTGCCGAAAGGCAGAGTTGACCGGAGGTACGGATGGAATAGGGGATGACTAAAACTGTCCAAGGACAGCAGCAGTTGAAGAAAAGGAGAAGAAGGGGCCTCCGAAACACTGGAGGTGAATCGGAGGTACGGAGTTCATGAAGATGGTACAGAAAAATGAAGAAGGTCGCCGAAGAGATGGAGTGAAGACGGAGCTTCCAAAAGTGATGAAGAAAGGATGCCCAAAAGGGCGAAAGGAGAAACGGAGATATAATGTAATAAAAGGCCACTGAAAGGCAGGGTAGAATGGAGTTCGGAGGTACCACAAGGGGTAGCCTGAAGGAGACTCGCCGAAGGGGCAGAGTCAGTCGGAGGTAAGGTCATAAGGTAGCTCCATAGGGCATGGTTGGGTTTGGAATGAATCCCAGCCCATGTAGAGATCCTAATGGAGGGTCAGAGTACAAAACAGAAGTAAGAGGTCATAAGAAAAGAATGGAGACCTGCTCAAGTGTGAGTACGAATATACTGTTAAAATACTTATCCTTCAGACTCAAGTCCGGCCAGAGTTCTGCCAAGGAGAAGGAGTGGTCACGAAATAAGAGGAGATGGGGGACTTTGGTCAATATTTGTGCTAAGGAATAGTACAGGAGGTACATAGGAGTTATATAGGGCAGAGTAAGTGAAGGAGATACTAAATGGGATGAAAATAGTTTCTGACAAAGGCGGAGAACAACATAAAAATATTCTAGGAGGTAAGAAGTGACCTAAGGATCACAGAATATCAAGGGTAATACTAAGGGACAGAGAAGGGATGAAGGAACAAAAGGAATAACAAACAGGGATAATATCTGGGAGATTCTGAGCGAGCACAGCCGCAGGTCCAATCGGAGGAGCAGAGCTCCAAGGAGCTCCATGCGTGGTGGGGATGGAGTTGGACTGGAGGGGGATGGAGGAGATTGGAGATGGTCAGAGAAGGGACCAGAGGAGGCGGAGATGGGTGGTTTGGCATGGATATGACAATCCCTTCTCATTCCTTATGGAACCTTGATCTTATCTCACCTGTTCCCTGACATTTCAATGTCCCTATTGATCTCTTAGTATAAAACCTCTATACCTCTGTTATGTAATCTTAGCATGAATATCAACTTAGTCCCCCCTCCTCACTCTTGTTGCAATCTCCTCCTCCTCCTCCCATTGGATCTCTACTCCTCCAAAATATAAGGACACAGACCTGTTCAAGGATGCAACATATAAGTCCTATGCCAATATCCTTACTGAGTAACTCTGCTCCAACTTCTCCACTCCAGACCTCAGTCCAACTCCAAGATGAACTTGTCTATTATCCCATCAGTACTGTTATAGTTTTATTTCTTCGAGGTCACCTCCTACTTATTTTTCTTCTTTGCATTTGGGAGGGATCAATCACATGGGAAGTACAGTGACTCCAAAAACTGGCCCAATGTTTAACCCAAATCTGGTGTGCAAAGCACACCACAATCATATTAACTAATTACACCTTGTCTTGGTGGAGTGTATTATAGTATGAACCCTTGGCTACAACCTTGCTCAATACATTATGTAATCCTGTGCAAATGCGGTCAAGATATGACCATTACAAGATGACTACCTCATTGGGCCAGTTTTTGTACTTTTGATTTCATAATTGAAATCTCTATCAAATCCAGCTGTATTTGGCTTTGTTGATGCTACAAACAAAGATACATATGTAAATGGTATGTCTGAGTTTCAAAATGTTCCCACATACTCTTAACTTCCATCATCATGCGATCTCTCACTACTGATCAAAAGGCTACTATTCTTGCTCAGCTTGATACTGGCCAGTCAGCTCATATTATTGCCACCCAGCTTGGTATTGGATGTGCTACTATATCAAGGCTATCTTCCCAAGAGCACCCAGACCTTCAGAAGGCCACTGGTGAATGTCCATCCAAGCTTTCTTCTACCAATGTTTGCCATGCTGTTCATCTAATCTCCTTCCATAGAGCAGAGAATGCTGTTCAAGTGACCAAAACTCTCTCTGCTCTTACCAATCAACCCCTCCATCCAAATACTGTTTGCCATCATTTGAAAAAGAGTGGTATGAAAGCTGTCTCCAAGCTGAAATGCCCTCTTCTTTCACCCAAACATCACAAAGCCTGGTTAGATGTTGCATATGCTCACAAGGATTGGACTATGGAGGACTGGAAGAAGGTGATATGGTCTAATGAGACCAAAATTAATTGCCTAGGGTCAGATGGGAAGGAATGGGTGTGGAAAAAGCCAGGTGAGAAGCTTAGTAATAGATTGGTGAAGGGTACCATCAAGCATAGTGGGGGATCTGTGATGATTTGGGGCTGCATGACTTGGGATGGAATTGGCTATGCTTCCAAGATAGATGGTAGGATGGATGGAGATCTTTACCTTCAAATTTTGAAGGATGAACTGCTACAAACCATGCAGTATCATGGTTTCAATCCTTCTAACATCATCTTTCAGCAGGACAATGTCATATCCATGACATCCCATCCATCTCTGCCTCCTCCAGCCTCATCTCTGACCTACTCTGGTCACCTCCGTCACCCTCAGTCCACCTCCGCTTCCTCCATGCTCGGAGCTCTACTCCTCCGCTCCAGACAAAGGCTGTGCTCACACAGGGACTTGGCTATTCTCAGACCTGGTTATCATTCCATACATTTTGTTTGTACACCTCTTCGCTTCCCTCATCCCTCCTTGGTCCCTTATGGACCCTTGATATTATCTCACCTATTCCCTGACATCCTAGATATTCCTATTCATCTTTAGTATAAAACCTCTGTACCTCTGTCATGTATCCCTCAGCATGAATATCAATTTAGTCACCTCTCCTGATCCTCGTCGCAATCCCCCCTCCTCCTGTCGGACCTCTGCTCCTCCGAAATATGAGGACATGGACCTGTTCAAGGGCGTAACACATAAGTCCTGCACCAACATCCTTCCTATGCAACTCCACTCCGACACCTCTGCTCCAGACTTTGGTCCATCTCCGAGACGAACATCATCGACCACCCCTCAGCATCTCCAGACCTCTGATCAGACTTGAGTCTGGAGAGACCAGATTTAACAGGCAATAATTCAAAGCGTACTTGCAAAAAGGTTAGGGAGTGGTTGGAAGAGCAAGATTTTAGGACCATGGTATGGCCTGCACAGTCTCCTGACCTCAACCCCATTGAGCATCTCTGGTGATACCTCAAAAAGAGACTTGCTGAGTATGAGACACCTTCCAAGAGTATGGTGGAATTATAGGATAGGATTCAGGTGGAGTGGAAAAGGATACCAGTTGGAGAGTGTCAGAAATTGATTGAAAGCATGCATAGGAGGGTCCAGGCAGTGCTCAAGGCAAAAAGAGGCTACACCAAGTACTAATAATATATCTTAAGTAAAAAGTACAAAAACCAGCCCAATGAGGTAGTCATCTTAAAATGGTCATATCTTGACCGCATTTGCACAGGATGACATAATGTATTGAGCAAGGTTATAGCCAAGGGTTCATACTACAATACACTCCACCAAGACAAGGTGTAATTAGTTAATATGATTGTGGTGCACTTTGCACACCAGATTTGGGTTAAACATTGGGCTGGTTTTTGGAGTCACTGTATACATTCCATACCTAGTTATCCTGTACTCAGATGACATCCACCTGATCCCGTTACTATAGCTTCAGACTTTGTAGCTTCCATCTCCTTTGATATCTTTTGATATAGCATTCTTCATCACCATCATTTGTTGGTGATGTGTTACCTTTTCCACCATCTTTGATAGATGGTTACCATCTCTGGCTGTGGGCACAGCCTCTCTTAGCCAGACTCTATTTAAACCTCCATGTACAGTAGTGGCTACCTTAGCCAATTCTTATCACTCTTGTGGTTAACTATTGCCTACTCCCTTGCTTGCCTTACTGAAGGAGAGAGCTCTTGTCCTCACCCACCTTATTCAAGGAGAGTGGCCTTTGTCATTGCCTGCCTACCCAGGAGAGTGGCACTTGGTACTCAGAGGAAGTACCCCTTTGACTCAATGAGAGTCCGTCCCTTATCAGTAGCAAATCCCCATTGGGTTGCCCTGCTAGCCAAGCATGCTCTATGAGACAGAGCATCGTCAGCCAACTCCAAGGAGTCACCCCACTGACCAAGGCCCTTCTACACATATCAAGGGATGCTGCACCTCTTCGTGAGTGCCTCCCCTAGTTAGGTTGACCAATAGTCCAGAGGTAGAAGGCAGTCGTAGGCAATAGTAAGCCACAACCATTACAAGTACCTCCAGACCTCTGATTGAACTTGAGTCCAGAGAATCCAGACTTAACAGTCAAATATGGTCAGAGAAGGGGCTGGAGGAGGCAGAGATAGGTGATTGGCATGGATATGGCAGTCATCTCTCCCCTTATTTCACAATCACCTCATCCCCTCCCTGTCAGACTCCTATTTGTCAAAGTCTGCTGATACTCAACATATCTTAACTGCCTTCAGACAGACTCTGGGTAACTCTGGACCAACTCTGAATAACCTCTGTACATACTTGTCATATCCATGACATCCCATCCATCTCCACCTCCTCCAGCCCCATCTCTGACCAACTCTGGTCACCTCCATTACCCTCAGTCCACCTCCACTTCCTCCATGCTCGGAGCTCTGCTTCTCCACTTCAGACCAAGGCTGTGCTCACACAGGGACTCGGCTATTCTTTGGACCTGGATATCTTTCGTACATTCCATTTGTACATCTCTTCACTTCCTCCATCCCTTCTTGGTCCCTTATGGACCCTTGATATTATCTCACTCATTCCCTGACATCCTTGATGTCCCTATTTACCTTCTAGTATAAAACCTCTGTATCTCTGTCATGTAACCTTAGCATGAATATCAATTTAGTCACCTCTCCTGATCCTCATCACAATCCCCTCCTCCTCCTATTGGAACTCTGCTCCTCCAAAATATGAGGACATGGACCTGTTCAAGGGCATGACACATAAATCCTGTGCTGATGTCCTTTCTATGTAACTCTGCTCTGACACCTCTGCTCTGGACTTCAGTCCAACTCCAAGATGAACTTCATCAACCACCCCTCAACACCTCCAGACCTCTGATTGGACTTGAGTCCAGAGAGTTTTGACTTAACAATACTTCATACTTATTATACTCTCTTCTTTCATCTATTGTTTTGGAGTTGACCAGAGTTGACTGGAGTCAATCAGAGCTACTTGCTTGACATTGGACCTCCTATTATTCAACTGAGCACAGCAGAGTAAATACAATCACATCTCCACCCCTCTTTTTAAACTTTTAGACTGCACTTCATTCTTTCCTCAGTCGTACTTTGTCTGTATTTGACAGCAACTGAGAAGACTTTTGTCCAAACCTGCTAGTTAATATCCTAGCATTTTGACACTGTTCCTCCAAGATATGAGGACACAGACCTGCTTAGAGGCATGACACATAAGTCCAGTGCCAATATCTTCCTGAGTACCTCTGCTCCAACTCCTCTGCTCTGGACTTCAGTCCATCTTCATTACTAACTCCTCTACTACCCTTCTAGCCTCCAGACATCCAGTCAGACTTGAGTCCAGAGAGACCAGACTTTGACACTCTGGAGGTCTGGAGTTCAGAGTTGTTCAGAGTTAAGGGGTTTTGACACTGAGCAGAGGAGTGGAGCTTTGAGCATGGAGAAAGCAGAGGTGAACTGAGGGAGATGGAGGTGACCAGAAATGGTCAAAGATGGGCTAGAGGGGGTGGAGATGGATGGAATGTCATAGATATATGTAACAGTGGCCAGAGGAGGTGGAGGAGGATTGGCACAGATATGACAGCTGGAGATGAAGTCAGAGAGATGAAAATAGTTAGATGGTATGTGTTAAATCGTCCAAACTCTCCAGACTCAAGTCTGATTGGAGTTCCAGAGGTGCTGAGGGGTGGTTGACAAAGTTCATCTCAAAGTTGGACTGAAGTCCAGAGTGGAGGTGTCAGAGTGGAGTTGCATAGAAAGGATGTCAGCACAGGACTTATGTGTCACACCCTTGAACAGGTCAGTGTCCTCATATTTCAGAGGAGTGGAGTTCTGACAGGAGAAGGAGGGGATCACAACAAGGATCAGGAGAGGTGACTAAATCAATATTCATGCTAAGGTTACACAACAGAGGTACAGAGGTTTTATACTAAAAGATAAACAGGGACATCAAAGATGTCAGGGAATGAGTGAGATAATATCAAGGGTCCATAAGGGACCAAGAAGGGATGGAGGAAGCAAAGAGATGTACAAACAGAATGTATGAGAGATATCCAGGTCTGAAGATAGCCAAGTGTTATGATATTCACACTCAAGCAGTTCCAGGGAACCACTAATGAGGAGAAACAAGTAACAATTCCAAGACTGGAGAGCCAGTTGACTAGATACATAGGGTTTATATAATGTCTGACTACAAAGTGGCTATGATCTTACTAATACAATGACATCATGAGAATGGAATGTGATAAATGTGATAGAATGTATGACATCATGTGATAGGATATTCGAGAAGAGTCTGTGATATAGTGAAAGGTGAAGAGAAGTAAAAAGTTCTAACATTACCCTCTTTTCAAGGCTCGGATTCCAGATGAGCAGGATTGTCGACTGGAGGTATTTCAAAGAGATCATCAGAGTACTTCTTGTAGCGGCGACAAAAGGAGAGAAAGGCAGGGGAGTTGAAGAGAGAAGGTGAAGCATGTGATCACAATTGAAGGTGAGCAGAGGGACAAGCAGCAAGAGAATGTTTTCGATGGAAATCTTTGATGACATCCGGAGCATTGGAAAGGTCAGTGGACTTTTTCCACTCGTGTTCCTCACAAGGAAATCCCTTCCAATGTACTAGATATTCAATTTGTCCATGTCGCTCTTGAGAATCAATGATCTGTTCAATTTCCTGTTCTTCATGTCCTTCGATTACTACTGGAGAAGGGGCAATTTGTTGTTGAGAAGGATATGTCCCTTGAATATATGGCCAGAGTTGGCACTCATTAAAGACTGGATGAATCACTTTCCAGGATTTATCCAGCTTCAATCGATAAGCACCTTCTCCAATTTTTTCGAGGACTTTAAAGGGGCCATATCGCCTATCATCCAGTTTATGTGAAGGTCAATCGGTGCGGATGTGTGTGGCTTCCACTATGACGAGATCTCCTCTCTTGTATTCTGGTCTTTCTTTTGTCTTCCTATCATGAAATCTTTTCATGTCTGCCGCCACTCTTTCCAAGGCTGCAAAGGCTTCTTCTCTGGCTTTCCTGATGGATTCAACGAAATCTTTTGCTGCTTCATTTCGGACCTGAACCCTCATATCTGAACTAATTAATGGTTCTTGTCTGTAATTAAGCAGGAATGGAGATGATCCTGTGGATTCGTTTCGTCTTCTATTGATTGCAAACTCAGCGAGAGGGAGCCAATCCATCCAGTCTGATTGTCTATGGTTGCAGTAAAGCCTAAGGTATTGCTCTACTTTGGCATTCATGCATTCTGTTTGACCATCAGTTTGGGGGTGGTATGCAGTAGATGGATTTCCCTCTATTTTGAGTAATGCATATAAGTCCATCATGAAAGAGGAGACAAATTGTGAGCCTTTGTCCAAGATAACCTTTAGTGGGGTACCATGAAGTTTAAAAATATGATCACGAAATATTGTAGCTACTCCTTTAGATGAGATAGTGGTATCGATAGGGAAGAGATGTGTCATTTTTGTGAGTCTGTCTACTACTACTAGTACTGTGTTATGTCCATTAGAAGGGGGAAGAGGTCCAATGATATCTACTGAAACAATTTCCCATGGATTTACTAGTATTTCATTTGGATGAAGAGGTGTTTTGGAAGATGAACGATGGACTTTGGTTTTCTGGCGAGCATCGCACCCTTTGACATATCATTCAATATCCTTGCGAAGGGATGGCCAGTAGAATTTTGCCATGATGAGGTCTCTTGTTCGTCGGATTCCTGGATGTCCTGCTAAGGGATGATCATGGTTGTCTTTGATGATTTGTTCCCGTAATTTAGCATCATTTGGAATATAAAGGCGTTCTTGCCAATATAGGACTCCAGATTGTTCTTTCCACTTGGGATTTTCCTTACTTAATCCCTCTTTAGCATACCATTCTCTTTTATATTGTAATTTGCGAACAGTATCAAAGATGGATTCATTACTATGAGAGAGTGGAGTGATATTGTCAGGGAGTTCGGAAGTGGTTTGACGGGTGAAAAGATGGTCTGGAAGAAGGATTTGTTTCTTATTATCAAGCTCTACCCCCTTTTCAAAGTCTGGCCTCCGGGACAAAGGGTCAGCTGGGTTGGATCTGCCAGGACAATGATGGATAAGGAAATGATATTGCTGGAAAGTGTATTGCCAGCAAGCCTGACAGCGAGAGAGATCTTGGGGACGGCAGTAAAACTCAAGGTTCTTATGATCAGACCAGACCTCAAAGGGATGGGTAGCATCAAGGAGGTAATGTCGCCATTCATGGAGGGCATCAATGATGGCAAGGGTCTCAAGATCTGCAGCATGATAATTCTGTTCGGCAGAGTTAAGATCACAAGAGTAGAAGGTGATTGGATAAAATTGGTCTCCTTGTTTCTGTGATAGAATGCCCCCAATACTGACACCAGAACCATCAGTTTCAACTTTGAAGATGCTGTCATCGATTGGAAGATGGAGGAGAGGGGCTGTCATCATGGTGTCTTTTAGGGTCATATAAGCATCATGACATTCAGGAGTCCACTCAAAGTCTTTCTTTTCGGAGGTGAGGGCGTTTAAGGGTCAGGCCAATTGGGCAAACCCTTTGATGAATCAACAATAGAAGTTTAGAAAACCTAGGAAGGCTCTAACTTCTTTTCATGTGGTTGGTTCTGGCCAATCCGTGATCGCCTTTACTTTGAGTGGATCCATTTTAACAAGTCCTTCAGAGACGACTAAGCCCAGATATTTGGTTTCAAGGGCTTCGAATTCACATTTTTCAGGTTTGAGGGACAATTTATGAGTGCGAAGAATATTTAGCACTTGACAAACGATCTCTCTGTGTTCTTGGAGAGTCTTTGTGAAAATCATGATATCGTCCATATATACTACCACATGTCCTTTATTGATGAGATCGCGGAATATATGATTCATCATCATTTGGAATGTGGCAGGGGAATTGGTTAACCCAAAAAATATTACTAATGGCTCAAAAAGCCCTTGATTTGTCTGGAACGCTGCCTTCCATTCATCACTGTCTTTCATCCAAATATTGTTATATCCCCATTGAACATCGAGTTTGGTGAAGTATTTTGCTCCTTTTAGCTTGTCAACAAGTTCGTTGATTAGGAGAAGGGGATACCAATTTTTTATAGTAATGTCATTTAGCTTTTGGTAATCTTGGACGGGTCGTAAGCGTCCGTCTTTCTTTTTTACAAAAAAGAAAGCTGACGTGAACAGCAATTTGGAAGGGCGAATGTGTCCAGACTTAAGATTTTCTTCAAGGAAGGTATCTAACTCTTTTTGTTCAGGCAGGGTCAGATTGTAAGTTTTGCAATCAATGATGTGATCTCCTGGCAAGAGTTCGATGGCGTGATCCCAGGGTTGGGAAGGTGGCAATTCATCAAAATTTTCTTTAGCAAATATATCCTTATATTCATGATAAGATTCAGGGACGATTTGTTGGCAACCTAAACCTATTAAGGCTTCGGTCACACTACTAGACTTGCTTTAGAGTCAAGAGGAAGAGTTCAGGGGAATCAACCAGGACTTGACTGAAGTCCGGTTGTTGATGTATTCAGACTTATATACTACAGGATACTCTAGGGCAGGCGTGTGAGGGCTTACTAAGGTAATGACATCACTGTGGAGCGGAATTAGAGATAAGAGCCTAGAGCAATGGTAATTAAGGAAGCATGGAGATAAGGGTCTAGAATGAGTGTGAATGAAGTGAAAGGGTTTAACCTAGACTTGGTCAGGTGACATGTCCCACGGTCACGTGATAGTGGTCATGTGACTTGATAAGATAAGATAAGAAATCGTAACACGATTTCTTCAAAAGATTTTTTTGTCTTTTTTATATTAGCTGCCACCACCACATTGGTAGATACATTCCTTAGGTAAGCAGGTACATCCAGCTTAAAAAGGCAATCCCCTTCACTCATTTCTTCATTGTCCTCCTCACCAACTGGTGGGTGGGAGATGTGGTTGAACAGAGTCACATCTCCTGTCTTCCAGTCTATGAGTGGATTGTATTGCCACAACCAGTCATAGCCAAGGTAAATTGAATGGGAACTGATATGTGTTACTGCTAGTGTTAATATTTGTTCGCTGTTGGCGATGGTGATTGGTAACACTACAAATTTTGTTATCTGTCTGTGTGTATTTGCAGTTCTGTCGGCATTGTAGACTGGCATTGATTGAGGAAGATTATGAGTGGGGATGTCATTTTCTTTGACAAACTTTTCATCAATCACCAAGCCTGTACATCCGGAGTTGATCAATACTTTGGTTTGAATGACATTTCAATCCAGTAATCTTATTTTTATTGGGCATTCAAGTGCTGACTTGGTAGATCGCTCACTTTGTTTAATATACTTTGGTTTGTGTTGTGGTTCCCGTAGTACAAAGTGAGCGTCTTCGTTCGTCATTAGCTGGAGCTTGTGCAGTAGCTAGGGTGTCACCTCTACTTGTCTGCTCTCATGAACAAATGTTTGCAGGTGGGAGAGCCCTACTGCGTCTTCTGCATTGTCGACCACCACTTTGATCCAGTGGATGGTCCAGGGATCAATGGTGTTGAGCCACAATTGTTTTTTAGCCATTTTATCAGCAAATTCAGGAGGTGTGTATACAATAGTTGTCTCCAGCAAAGGTTTCTTTTTTCTTTTTAGTATTTCCGGTGAGTTTTCAGGAATATAGATCAGAATATCAGGAGCCAATCCTTGTTCTCTTTTGTCTTCTTTGGTTTCTTGTACTTCCAAAGCAACAAATCGATTGTGTATATTAGAAACAGTTTGAGTAGTAGGGCAATGACTATCTACTACTTCTTTTCAAAACCCAAGTCTTTGATTACACAGCGCATCATTTCTCCAAATCCTTTTTCATCCTCCCATTCCAATTCCTTTCCAAGAAAGCGGACTTTCTGTGTTTGGGGGCATCATTGCCACCAAGGAGGATGTTTGGCACAAGGCCAGGGATCTCTGCAAAAACAGCATTTTCTGGCTGCATGGGCCACGTCTAAGTCCATGGGTTGACCTGCTACAGGGTATACCCCAGGAGAAGTAGTGGGTGCTCTTGGCAGAGCATTTGAAGGTCCTGCCACTAGTGCAGATGTTGCAGCGGGGCATCAGGGATGATATTGTGTAGGTGGCTGTGTTGGTGGGGCATATCCTCTTTCTTTCTTTTGTTCATATATTTCTTTTAACACCCCATCTGCCTCCTCAAGGGCTTGTTGCCAGACTTCTAATCTTTCCAAAGTAGGAAGCGAAGAACAACTTCTTTCTACATATTTGACAACGTCGTTGTGGACTGCCTTGCGAATCTGGTTACAGAGGATGCATCCCATGGTTCTTTCATTGTATTCTGCTTCTAACATTAAATGTCGGAATTGGATAAAGAAGTCTTGTACGGTCTGATCGCATCCTTGTCGGAGGCAGAAGAGTTCTTTTTCAGCGTCCTTGCAAAGGGTTTTTGGCTGGAAGTTAGCCTTTGCTTCGTCGACAAACCCTATCCATGTCAGCCAATTGACTCTTCCCTGCTCAACAAATAAGTCTGCAAATCATCCTGCTGCTCCATCTTTCATATATGACAATGCGATCATAATTTTTACTCGGTCTGGGGGCTCAGCCTCAAACCCAGCCAAGTAAAGTTCTAGTGATCTCCACCAAGTGATGAACTTCCTTTTGTCACTATCATAATTCCCTGGCTTGGCAGTTTTAGCTGTTCCTTGGGAAGGCGTGACAAGAGGGGCAGGCACCATTGTCGATGGAAGGTGTACTCGAGGAACTATAGGTTCTGGTGAAGCAATGAGAAGTCCCTGCATAGAGGAAGTGTGTCATTGAGGTGAAGGAAATGGTGGTTGAGGAGGAGGTACTTGTGATGCCATAGACCCTTGTACTTGTGCGGCTCATAACCATAGTGCATATTGTTGGAGATGTCTCTCGAATGGATCTTCCTCTGGTTCCATTGGCAGTGGGCGCGGCATCGAAGACAACGGTGGGGATCCTTGTCCTGGCAGAGGATTCATTGGGGAGGTGGAGCGAGGAGTATTTTCAGGAACTGGCAGAGGTGGGTTGCAGGGTGCATAAATTGAAGCTGCCACTCCTTCAGGGATGGGTGGACTAGCTGGGAGAGGAAAAGATGAAGGACCAGGGACAGACATAGTAGACAATTGTCTCCATAAAGGAGGACGATCATAGGGGTGGGGTGGATAATTCGACAGTTTGGTAGGCTAGATAAATATCTCCCATTACACACTAAAGTAGTGTGCTGGTGTTTAAACCACTCAGGGAAAGGGGAATGATGGTAAAAGAAAAGCGAATGATGGGCAAAGTGGGACGATTGCCGGCAGGCACCTCTTAAAAGGTGTGTGTCATGACATTAAATGGGTAATCACACAAACCTGGATGATTCGACCTGGATCATCTGCAGTCATGGTTGATATCGACCACCATGAAAATCGCCCTAGTGCACTATGGGGAAGCAACATTATCCTTGTTTATAACAGCAGATGACCATATATTCAGCAGTGGGGCAGGTTGCTTTTCCGTCAACGATGAGGTTCGTTGATAAACTGTCACACCTTAACCCTGGTGGCCAGGTGTAATGCTAATGGGAGAGGCAAGGACGGAGGCGACAAAGTCACGACAATGAGCGGTAGTGATATCAGCAAGGGGGAAACAGACGAAGCACTCTCTGCAGTGACCTTTGCCTTTGAACCAAACAGTTTGCCATGGCTTGTCAGGAATAGACTACTTGTAGTAGTCGTTCACCCTGAATGGTTTTCACCACAGACAAACACCCTATCATGAGGGCTGTTTGGAGTCGGCGAGGAGTAGGAGCAAGGAGTGTGGATAGAGAAAAAGGAGGGGTGAGAGTAGCGATCAAGAAGACCTAGTGGGTGACAGACCTTTCCAGATGGTCAAGTATACCGTCTTCCTCACCCTCTACTCCATACCAAGTGATGACAAAGTCAATGAGGGGAGTGAAGTTGAATTGAGTTCTGCGTTCGAAAAAGATGTGAGCACAGGCATAAAGAGCAAAAAGGCAAACGTGGATCGGATAGAGGAAGTCCAGCGTGGACAGTGGTTGTAGTGGTTTGGTGGAAGGAAGGAAGTCTTGGAATTATGTTATGATATTCACACTTGAGCAGTTCCAGGGAACCACTAATGAGGAGAAACGAGTAACAATTCCAAGACTGGAGAGCCAGTCGACTAGATACATGGGGTTTATATAATGTCTGACTACAAAGTGGCTATGATCTTACTAATACAATGACATCATGAGAATGGAATGTGATAGAATGTGATAGAATGTATGACATCATGTGATAGGATATTCGAGAAGAGTCTGTGATATAGTGAAAGGTGAAGAGAAGTAAAAAGTTCTAACACTGAGTCCCTGTGCGAGCACAGTCTTGGTCCAGAGCAGAGGAGTGGAGCTCCAAGCATGGAGGAAGCAGAGGTGGACTGAGGGTGGCAGAGGTGGCCAGAGATGGCTGGAGATGGAGCCAGAGGAGGCAGAGATGGATGGGATGTCATGGATATGACAGTATGAATATAACATAAGTGGCTATCTCTAGGTGTCACTTTTTAAATTCATCAGCACAATCTCTGGATCTGGAGGTCAGAGACCCTATCCATTTTGATGGAAGTCCATTGTGGCTAATGGTGGGAACACTGATCAGGGATCAGGCAGAATAGAACTGGACCATGATCTCTATGGGTGATTACTCTATATCTATGTGGTGCAGCAAGATATATACTGTAGTGCACATGATGTGTATGCCAATGGGCTTACATTCAACATCTTATGATATAACATCAAGCTGCAAGCATATTCTCATCTAAATAGCCCTCAAGTTTTTTTCCTGGGCTAGAGTACTTAAAGAACTATCTCTGACAATTTTTTCAAGTCTGTAAAGAAATAGAAAAGTGATGTTTTAAATGGTTTTAGAATGTTTGCATTGCAGAGGTAGGTTGCACTAAAGAGGCAATGATGGTATGTATGAACCTCGCCACTGTTTTCGCAGCCTTGTTTCTTCCTTAATAAACAAGGCTGCTTGCTTACTTTAGGGTGCAACTCTAATTTGTGTGCGAGTATAAGTCACCCTTACCCAATCACTCTTGACCTGCTAGTTGTCATACTACAAGGGGGGACCCGGATGCTGTCCAGGACACCTCGTTTCAGACATAGCATAAGTTGTCCAGAACTTCACAGACCCTCGGCTTGGAAAAGTCTTCAAAAGTGTACATAACAAATGTGCTCTGCAGATGTACGTATTTCACAAGCGGAACTTGAGTGGAACACTGTTCTGGTGCTCAGAGCAGACGATCAGGCTAGAGTCAAATAATCCAAACGCACGAAGCTGCCACGTCGCACTAAGATGTCATGAATGCAGCACACGGTCGAGCAGAAACGACCAAAGAGCGTCTGAGCGCTTAAAATCGTGGTGCACTACGCTCACCAACCAACGTGTCTCCCGTACCTCATCGAGTAACACTCTCTGGGAAGACTTAGGGGGGTAGAAGAATGCCCACTCAGCCCATATTGAGAAGGCTTCGTCCTGTAGTAGAGTATTCAATAGGGTTGACTATACTCGGTCAAAGCAGCGAGCCCGCACCTTCCACGTGAGAAATGACTCTCGCTCAATAATCGTCGTTTGCACTACCTCCTTACCAGGAAATACCCCCCAAGTTACCGCATTCCTCCCATCTTCAGGGATATTGGTTCTACATTCACCCTAAAGCAAACTCTGGTCATGCCATCAAGGCTAACCGAGGGCCAACCTACCTGAGAGTTTGCTGCGAAAAAATGGACCCAACCGTTTCCTTCCATTTCGATTTTTTTCTCGATCTGATGCACGATGTCGTGCTCCGCAAAAAACTCAACAAATCCCTTCTGGGAGACATAGCCATCCTTGGGACCCCAGCCAAGGATGTCGTCAGTAGAGTTGACGCTATCAATTGCTGGTTGAGAGCAGACAGTCCATAGTCCTTGGCTAGTAAGTTTCCTCAAATGCTTGAGAATTGTTTCGGATTCTGGGGACAACGGCGAAGCGGAGAATGGTGTGGAGGGGATATTGGAGTCGAGATAATCCAGGAAAAGCTTGGTCAAATCCTTCGTACTGCTCGGATTACCCCAGTAGGATTGTACAGCATGAACCTAGGAGAACATTTGTCGGAATGAAAAGATAGCTGAGGTGGTCATACATTAATTCCCAAACCACCCCACTGATCTTGCGTGCCAAACGCGGGGCTCTTGTAGTCACCAAACCGACCGTTTGGGAACTCGTCCCAAGTGGCCGCGTTGTTGAGTTCTCCGCGTCCAGGAGGCTCTGCCTCTAGCGTTGGTTTGTTTGTTAAAGCATTCGCAGCGGTTGTGGTCGCGAGACTCGGAGTAACTAACAGGTCTGAACTAGGCAGTGGAGGGTGAAGTGACGGCCGAGGAGAATCCTTATATCCGGGTTCGTAAGGGGATAACTCCAAAAGAATAAAAAGACCCTACGGCAATGAGCCTGTTCTTGGCTATTGGATTGCCACCAGCCCACCCAAGATCCTCAAGGACAAGCTGAACACTCTTCTCGAGATTGAGTGTGCAGAAATGGATGCCAGAGACGAGGCCAGATCTGGTGATTTTCCGTATAATGCCAACGGCAAGACGGACACCATAGTCCTTGACAAGTTGGTCGTCGTGCTATCGAAGTTACTAAATTGCTTTCGGTACCGTTGATTCGACGACTTACCCGGATTGCATCCAAGTCAGTCATGATGTTGGGCGGAACCTGTGCTCCGCATAGTTTGATAACTCTGATGAAAGATGCGTACGTCTGTATGGGCATGACGCCCGGTACGATTGGCACTGTTATGCCTATATGCTGTAAGGAAGGGAAGGCCTCAATAGTCCGGAAGGGTTACCAACCTCTACTTCGAACCTTCTTGGCCCATTCAATAAAACGGTCCGAGTCATAAAATAACTGTGTGATGATGAAGTCCGCCCCAGCATCTACTTTCTGTTTGAGAATGTCGATGGCATCATCTTCGTGACTACAATTTTCTAGGTATCCTTCGGGGTAAGCTACAAAGATGGTAAGTCAGTTCCCGTTTAGTGCTAGACCACTTAATTACCTGCGACACCTATGCAGAAGTGAGAAGAGTACTCCTCTGAACAACGTATATATTTGACCAGATCCAGTCCAGACGTAAATCGTGAATCAATCGGCGTCCAATGCTCCTGGCCACGTGGAGGATCTGCGATAAGAAGATAAAGACGTTGGCTGCGTCGGATGTCCAAGTAAAATTGTAAATGACAAACCACCACGGAGTGCCAGAATGTTCTGTATACCACGATCTTTCGCCTCCTGTGGATTTAGTTAGGTACGGTACTAAGTCAACTCATTGACGCACGCGTAAAGCGTCGTCAACCATGCCAGGAAGCATGTTTGTGCAAGTTAGATGGAGGATAGTGTCGATGCCGTACTCGCATTGCGTGAGCCCAGCTAGATCAAGGCTTCTGTCTCTTGTGGATCCGCCTGCACCCCATGTTATACTGATTGCAATGGGACAAAGCACAGAAAGACGGGAGATGCGAGAGATGAGGTTGTCGAATCCCTGTTTGCTTCTTAATAAAAAGAAGTACGAGCTCGCGCAAGCAACCGACCTGGTCTGTGCGGGGAGGAAAGAACTCGAACGTATAGAAAGGCTGCTCAGAAGTGTGCGTGGCGATCTTGTCGGACAGTTTCATCGTCGTCGCGGACGACTACTCGCCATCAGGATCCTTGATTCCTTCGCCGGTGTATTACGTAAGCTTTCTAGAGGGATGCTTCCAAACAAGGGTAAACCTCTCCGAACACTAACTCATATCGACTTGGACCGACACTGACTGCACAGTCCCGAATTTTGCGACGAGACACGTCAACGCACACACAATGGACGCTTTGTCGACTCCGGCAACCGCTGACTTCTCCTCAACACCCCCAAAGCGCACCAAGATCGTGTTACTTGGCGACCAAAGTGTCGGGAAGACCAGCCTGATCACAAGGTCAGCCCCAGACGCGAAGACCGTTCCTCGGGCCCTTGCACCCGTCTGATATGTGTGCAGATTTATGTATGACACATTCGATAACACCTACCAGGCTACAATTGGCATAGACTTCTTGAGCAAAACCATGTATCTCGAGGACCGAACAGTTCGGTTACAGCTGTGGGATACCGCTGGACAGGTGAGCCGCGTATCGAGGCGTGGAAGTGCACTCACGCGGACTGTATTATGTGGTAGGAACGATTCCGCTCGCTAATACCATCCTACATCCGTGATTCCTCTGTAGCAATAGTTGTGTATGACATTACAAGTAAGTATACTGTAGTCCAATTCACCTCCCATCACTTACGACATGGGTGCAGACCGACAATCTTATCTGTCGACTTCAAAATGGATTGACGACGTACGGTCAGAGCGTGGCAAAGATGTCATCATCGTTCTAGTCGGTAACAAGGCCGACCTTTCAGAGAAGCGGTCCGTTTTCACATACCGCCCCTGATCGCGTAACATATCTCATTTCACCTTTCATTTCAGTCAAGTTACGGTTGAGGAAGCCACTGAGAAAGCCGTGCGGGTCAACATAATGTTTATGGAGACATCGGCTAAAGCTGGTCATAATGTCAAATCGTTGTTCAAGAAAATAGCTATGTCGCTCCCCGGCATGGATAACAATACGCAGGTAGACACACAGAATGCCAGTACGTGGTCTATTTCGAGTTGTGTCGATTAGATCTGAATCCAGGCATCCCAGAAATCGACGTGACGACTGCTCAAACATCCACTGTTCCTGAAGCTTCGCAGTGCAACTGTTGACGTGATCTAACCTCACCCTGCCTTTCCTTCCTCTTGTGACGTTATATACCGGGATTTTTGTTTCGAACATATCCATCATTTGCTGCGATCCACCAACCGGGTCTCCCGAATGCTACTATTTGCCCCGATCCGTCTGCTAACCACGGTTCATAGTGTTACCTGCTCCTCTCGGGTGGGTATCTTTGTACTGGGCCCACTGCTCATCCCTCTGGCGTTTCTCTTCTGCCTTCAACTCTCCAAACACTGTCCCTTCCATTTCTGAATTCACGCTGAGCCGTTCGGACGATGAAGGTTCAGCTTCGAGCTGGGCCCTACACAGACGGGTCAACTCAGTCAAGTATTCCCAGGGCACGGCTTACCTTCCGCTGGGAAGGATACCCCCATGCTGTCGCTCTAATTCCAAGTAATCATCGATGGTCATGATTGGCATACGGTGGCCGGAACCAAAAACCTGTGCCTGTAGGCGAGTACGGTTCGACATGCTCGCAGGCAAGATGGTGAAGGGCTGCAATGGCTACTACAATGATCAGGATGGTTACAACTACGCGTGTTGGGGCCCACCTTGCCATGGGGGTCTAGTAAGGGTCCTTTACTGGAAAGCCTCAGAGTTGCATCGATTTTCCACATGTCATCTTGTTCTTTCTCGTTTGGACGTCCATCCGCTAGTGGCTTCGGTAGTGGGGGCGGGGTCGGAGCATTGCGTAATAACTGGAGCTCTTGATGCATGCCTTCAAGTTGCGCACAAGCTTGGGCATAGAAGAGTCTAAGAAGTAGTAGTGTAGCTTCTCTGAGGATACTCTCGTTCTCAGGATCATCGGCGTCGTCTTCTGAGGGGAGAAGAAGACATGCCACGAGGTCGAAGTCGTTCACTGAGTAGTCCTCAAGTGCGGACTGTCGCCGGCGTCTCCTGATGACTTCTAGACGAGTTCGGAGGTCCTTCTCGGCTTTGTATTGCCTGATCTTGACTTCTCTGCGTTTCGCAGCGTCTCTGGTAGAGGACGGTTGCTGACTATAAAGGACGCGCTCGCCCTCCGGTACGATGTCGTAGGTTTCGAGGCTGGAGGCGTACATGTTCAGATGGCGCTGGTGGTGGAATTAGCAACATGGTTATAATCCACCAGTTCTCGGACCTACCTGGACTTGCGCGAGGTTGCTCATGCGATCGCGCTTGTCGGTGGTCCTGGCGCGGTTCTGCACCTCTGCACATACAAATGGGAGTGACAGATACACGAGATCTGGCGTAGAGATGTCGTCGAGTATTTCATTCGGGCTGAACAGCGATAGACTGGAGACTCGGGAAGACAACTGAACGAGATCAGACAGAGCGTCTTGAATGAGCTCCTGAAGGTGGTCGCATCAGCCAGGTGCAGACGTCGGTGAGCTCGGCGCATACCTGAGTTTCATCGTCGATCGTCGGTAAATGGGAGGCACTGGCAGCCTTGGACAAGGCCCTCGCATAAAGAGCGGACAGTGGTGACATGGCGTGTACGGTCAGGTGCCACCACTGGGGTTTCGGTCGCGGGACGAGTATTCGGGGGACACTGCTTCCACTATGAACCTGCACGATTTCTCGCACAAACGAAATCTCGAGGAGCTCCTCCACTCCAGGGATGACGACTCGGGGTACATTGAAGGCAAGGTCTTCATGATATGGCCTCCCCGAAACAGGCTCCACCGCATCAACCTCGAGGTTGCGCAGGACTCCGCTCTCTACCGCTTCGAAGTGGAGGTCCCTCACAAACAGGGGATCACGTTTCGACCACACGAGCGCATCTCCCTCGCTCTCAAAGGTATGAGGGTCGATCAGCGCAAGGAATCCAACGCTCCGCACTGCTTTCCGATCGTCCTCCGGTTTCCCGAAGGTGTAGTCTTCAAGTATCTGAGTGGTGCTAATACGGGCAAGGTTGTCAACACATGGGAGGGTACGTGTACTCGCAGCGAGGCTAACGGCCGTTAACCGACTATGTGCTCGGGCTCATAGGAGACACTGACGAATGGTACAATCCTGGCGTGGTTCACACTGTCTCAGGTGCCGTCACAATCGACGCATCTGGGGCCCATCATGGATCCATCCCGACGAAAACCTGCTCGCCTGTTTCGTCCTCCTCACGAATGGACTCCACTGGCTGTCACGACGAAGGTATCAGGGTGGATCGATTCCCTCCGTTGCTGGCTGCAGTCTCGGGCGACACGGTCACTGCTCAGTCTTTGTGTCTGGCTCAACAACTTAGGACCGAAAGACACACTCGCTCTTCAAAACCGAGACGAAAGAAGCGAAAGTTGCACAAGGAGAAAGAGTCGGCATCCTCTAAGCAACTAGCAAACGACACAAACGAACCATGTCCAACCGACGTCGCCACACCTTGCCATGAGCAGCCTCAGCCCTCAACGCACGGTTTTTTGACCGACGTGTCTGACAACCATCCAAAGCTCCTTCAGGTTGACAGGGACACTAACGTAAAAGCCTCTATCCAAGGAGACAGCGCAAGCGATCTGTCTCGCGGGAACAGCGACAGCATTGCAATGGCAATCCAGGGACAAGTCAACGTCCGTGCCCTTCAGTTGAAGGCGGGCGTTCGTACAGAAAGAGTTCGTCACTTGATGGCTATACTGCTAGGAGTTAATCTCACATTCTGAATACTAGGGCGATGTCTTCACCGCTCTCGGCGACCTCCAGAAAAGTCATTCTATGGTTGATATTATCGCAGTGGTGACACACGCGCACCCGGAAAAAAAGACGAGGACAAATGGTTAGTCACCAACATGATCTGTACTCCTGTCAAGAATCCTATCGTTTCTTCCAGAATGGAGTCGTTCATTTGCCCTAGTCGATCCGTCCACGGTTGATTCACTGCGACAGGGCATCGCAGTGAATTGTTTTCAAAAGAAATATCTGGAGTGGTTGCCACAAGTGCAGAAGGATGACGTAGTTATTCTTCGTAAGCTCAAGGTCCGACAGCGACCACATAATCTAAACGGTTTACACTGACTTTTAATCAACCTATACTACAGGTTGTCGAGTTCAATGGCGTTGTGACAGCTACTGGCTATAGTGACAAGTTACGTTGGGCCGTTTACGATCCACTGGAACACTCCATCCGACCTCCCAACAAAGGTAGTGCCCCAGAGAAAGAACTAGTCGACGATGGAATGGGTTACGAATTCTCTCCGTACTGGGAACCATTCCCGGATAGCGCGGTACTTGATTATTGTCGACAAATTGGAGAATGGTGGAAGGCTAAGTATGAACTTGACGGGCAGAACATGGCTACGGTGCAGTGCCAAGAAGCTCGCAAACGGCACCTGCTTATATCTGAGGCCTCACCAGATCTTCCCCCTCGGGGTTTTTTCAACTGTACTGTCGAGGTGAGTAGATGACATCCCAGACGAGCCATTTCCTAATATTTCGTTGCTAAGGTGCTTCAAAAATTTAGCAACCACGGTGATGCGACCACAATTTATGTCACAGATTACACGGCCAGCGCTTTGGTTCGCCCTGTGCATGCCACTTGGTGCCCGCCTGAGTTGTGCGACCGTGTTTTGCAGTGCGATATGTGGGATAACGCAAAGCACATCGCAAAGATGATGAATCCTGGCGAGTATTGGTACTTGCACAATGTTCGAGCAAAGTGGAATCCTAGCCATTGCATGGAGGGCACGATGCAGCTCGCAGACAAAGTTACTCAACTGGATGCGACAAAACTTGAAGCGCAGCCCCATCTCAAATCACTTTTGTTGTAAGCGCCTCGCAACACACGCTACAATAAACTCAGACCCTCTTCAGAAGAAAGAGTGAGTTTGGGCCGACTAAATCCAATCCGGCGGGAGCAGCAGCCCCGCATATTTTTCCAGAAATGCTCCTCCAGGATATCGAAGGGAACACGAGTTTTTTCACCTGCATTGTCGAGGTATTTCTATTTTCCCATCCATCATCCACCATTCACGTGCTCACCTAGTTTCCGGTAGCTGCTCCACGACGACCTAGATTCGCGAGACGGACATTATATATACGTCACCGATTACACGTATAATCCAGACCTTCCAACCATTGTCTCAACAGCCGATTGGGCGCGCGATCTTCAACATCGCGTGTTGAAGATCAAATTAGACGACGTACAAGCGGGGATCTCATTGAACCCCAGGCCTAGTTCTATCCTCATTATCCATAACTTGCGGATTAAACGCGCGAATGCATCAGGTAGTATGCATGGGTGTTTGGGTGGGGAGAATCCACTTATACACTTCTTGGATGACTTGTTAAGCCACCATGCCAAGACACTGCAGGGGTTGGTGCTTTCCTGATGATCTGCCTGCTTTGCTCAAACATACGCGTAGGAACAAGGAAAAATGGAAAAGAGAAATTGTGCTGGATGGTATGACGACGTCGGCAGATGGGTCGTATGGAGAGACTCATGGACCGCTCAGACAATCGTCACCTCTCGTGGACAACATTACGATAGCAGAAGTACTCTCGAGGCCCGCACCGGATGCGTTCAGAGTGTCAGCTCGCGCCATAGATTTTTTCCCTTTCTCTCTTGATGATGCGTGTGTCTTGCGATGTACTAAATGTGAATCAAGGTGAATTGCGCGTTATCAGTTACCCGCAGATGCTCATGCACTCTTAGCCCCCCATCTTCATTCAAACATTGTCCTCGCTGCGATGATATGTTGGAGACTCACTGTAGATGGTTCTACTGTCTCTATATTCTGCTGCAAGATGAGCAAGGTAGTGAACTCATTGTGTCTCTGTCGGGGGAAGAGGTGAGTGTTCTTCGCTGTGAGTATATAATTGACAAAACTCGCTTGCATATCAGTGCAGGTTGCTGCAAGATGTCGATCCAGCCGACTTTCGTTATGATCAGGTGGCATTCCGCAGGTTCCTTACGAAACTCGATCCTATTTTGGGTAACCTGAGAGATGTTCATGTCGCCTGGTCGAAAAATGAACCCAAAGTCATCCAGTCACCGCTGATGGCATTCACCATTGAAAGCTGGAATGTTGGCGACGAGAGGGGATATGGTCTCCTTGATTGCATCTGCAGAGAAAGGACCAGACTATGAGCTGTGAAGGGTTTTTACGAGAATGTAATCCAGTATACCATACATACAAGACAGTAAAGTAATCGAGACGGTAAACTAACTTGCGAACTCAAGGTCCACAGAATCGGCTGAAAGGCTACTGTTTATTTTGTCTCCACTTTGCTATGAGCAGATCCCTGGTCTGATCACGCTCGAGTTGGACGACTTGTACCTGTGCTCGTGCCTTCGCCCGTTCTTCAGCAACCTGAGCACGTAATGCCGATATTTCCTTATCTTTGTGGATGTGGTCCGCGATGAGGCGCTGCCACTGTATTTCGAAGCGTGCCGCTTGTGAAGATAATGTACTGAGGCTACGATCGTATGCGTACATCATAGGCTTGAAAAACTCGGTCAGTGGGCGTGGGAGCATATCCCGGCTCGTGGTAGTGGGGAGGTCGCCGACTTCGACTCGGCGTTCCAGAGTCAGCACTGAACATTATGAAAAACTAGCTTCGCTTACGAGTAGGTTCCACACTCGTTAAACCTGCTGGCCCAATGGCGATGTTGAGCGGGCACGACCCGATGAATTTGACGAGCTCTCCACCTCTATGTCGCTATCCCTATCTTGAGCACTATACGACTGAGTCTCTGCGTGTTGAGCATCTGGACGTGGGGCACTTTGTGGGTTCTTGCTAATTACCTATTTTTGAGCTCGGCGGCGTTTTCCGTTTCTTTGCGAGCAAGCCTGCATTGAGGATCAGTGAGTTGAGCAGAACGTTCCTTTCTCAAATACCTTTGGCTTTATTGTTTACTTAAGCCCGATCTGCACCCATAGCCAGCGCGTACGCACGAAAGAACACACAATATGAGAGAGTGGTAATTTCCTCCTTGTCTTTACCCGTCGAGAGTTTATAGCATGTATCCCTGGCCTCAAGGAGGTATGATGGAACCTAGCATGAGCGGTCTTCATCGGAATGCAGGGTCCAATTGGAGATTCCAACAACAATTTGCTTTGTTTTATCATCCCACAAGACCTTTGGATATGAGTTCGTGGCCCAGGGGAAGACATAAAGCATTACACGACGGAATTGGATGAAACCTACAAAGTTGTTCCCAACCCCCCGTCGGCGGAGGAAAATGTCTTCGGCATGCTGTTTGATAGGGATAAGGGCACCCGATGGCACGATTGCCTAACCCATGACTTTATCAGGTACAAGTTGGCCAGCCATGTGGAACTCCTCAACCAATCAACGATCCTCTAGCGTGGATTCTGCATATGGGTATATTTACTTGGTTTGTGGGTCACCAGGGGAGGTCCGCACCCAAGCAGCACAAAATGCAGAGCGGTATACAACATCGTATCCACGCTTTGGGGCAAACATTTCAAAATCCCTGGGCTCGCCATTGTCAGATCTCGCCACCATGTCGCGTGCAAGCTCGGTAGCGAGTCCCGGTAGGTAGCAAAAGGCGTACTGGGTCGCTTCCTGGAGGTGATGCTGGTAACGCCAGTAGAGAACATGTTCCTTCTTCGCTTGAGAGGATTTAGAACATATCTTTAAGGTACCATGTTAATTAATGCCGATTTGGGACAGGCCTGTGTGGGCGGAAGGTAAAAGCTGGCCGCGGTAATAGAAGAGTGAGACATCTCTAGGAGTTTTGAAGAACTCGTTGGGTGCCGCGAGGGCTTAAATAAGCCGAAGGTACCGCAGAATACAATCTCTGGAGTCATGTCGCTCGGAAGACCGACTACGACAACGGTGACCTCGTCGGATTTTATAACTGATTCTTCACGGAATAAGCCCAGTCGCACGTCGTTTTCGCGTTTCACGGTAGCCTTCAAGGGGTCTAGTCATGTTGTACATCATTTGTCGTCTCGACATGGAAGCGACTTCCATGGCAGCATCTTGCTCAGTCAATTCTGGGGATGATTGTTAAGGCAATGTCGATCAGGTCCGAGTCTATACATACTTTTCTTCTCCTTTAAATCGGATGGGGTAAACAAAAACAGTTCATCGAGTTTGACAGCGATCGACGGTGAACAGGACGAGCATGTAACTTTCTCCCAACTTACTTCGCCAGCGTCGTGGCCGACCCTAAAGGAGACGCCAAAGGGGGTGCCAACATCCAAAAGCGTCTCGTGCCACACCTTTTTCACGAGCTCGTGGAAAAAACGCGCGGCAGCCATGAATCCTCTGCCGTTCTGACCAGCTGCACAAGGACTCTCGACTAGCAGATGCTCCAATGGTTACGAACGTAGCAGCAGAAGCATCCGAGTCCAGATGGTTGCTGAACAACGAAAGCGCGATAATTCTTGTAACCTCGTGACGTCAAATGACGTCGTAAATGTCCAAATCCGAAGTGTGCGGAGTCTGCTTGAGTATTACATACTCTGGTAACCAAGCGGGATCGTTGAGTCGCAAGCCGTGTGGGCTAGTGAAAAGACCAAGATCCAAGGAGATTTTGTCTTCTAGGCTGTGCGATTGGCAGAATCGTCCAAGCGTATGTGCACCCAGTCCAACCACTCGAGGGCTTCCATCTCCTTGAGCACCTGATCAATCCGGTTCTGAACATACTCCCTAACAGCAAGAGAGACAGAGTCCGTGATCATTAACTTGAGGATGCAAAAGCCCGAAAACGAGAAACGCGCTCCGCTATCGGGTCACGTGACTAAAGAAAACAACGTGACATTGTGACTGTCATGTGACAGACGCGTTTTGGCGGGACGCGACACGAACAACTAGTAGAATCGCCACCAACATGTCACTTCCAGTCGTCAAGATAAACATCAACTACGACGAGGAGCTGAGTGCGTGGGCTATAGCTAGTCATCATCGCCTGCTCACCCGTCGCAGATAAGATATGCAACTTCATTTCAACATATGTCAGCCGTGACAAGGACTTGAATCGTGACTTCGCAAACATTGCGCTAAACGACGACGACGATCTCGTTGGTCCTCGGATAAAGGGACTCAAGTATATGCAGCAGCTGGTAAGCCTATCTTGATTCAGAATCTCCTCCTGCTTTAATGTCTGTATCAAGCAACGAATAGCAAATCGCGAGCAGCAGGTGTTAACTATTGATCTCGAAGACATCCATCAGGCGAGAATTTACGCTTCAGTTATCGGCCACCCGTCTAACCATTATCTCCAAACAAAGCACGAAAAGACCGTTTCCGAACTTGTGGTCCGCATCCAAAGTAATAGCAAGCGTTATGTCCAGCTATTCTGTGAGGCTGTTGATAAACTCATGCCAACTCCAACCAAGGACATAAGCGAACACGACGAGGTTATTGATGTTATTCTCCACCAGCGACGCGAACGGAATGAGCAAACGGAAGGAGTTCAAGAGGGCTTCCCCGACCATCTCTTGCGGCGCTAGTACGTGTGATCGCCACCGTAATGCTTTCATCGCACTAATCATTACTCTAGCAATCTCTACTTTCAACCTCTGCGATCGGACGTTGCACTGGCAGTTCGTGATGTCAAAGGCGCTCACCTGGGAAGGCTTATCGCTGTTCGTGGAATCGTGATTCGTGTTTCAGAAGTGAAGCCTCTCCTTCTCGTGAATGCCTATACCTGTGATGTGTGTGGCTCGGAAACGTTTCAACAAATCTCAAGCAAAACGTTCTCCCCAGTCACCGACTGCCAGAACGAGAATGAGTGTAAAAAGAATGGCATCCGCGGGTCTCTACACATGCAGACGCGTGCTTGTCGCTTCAGTCCATTCCAGGAGGTCAAAATCCAAGAAATGGTTTGTCCTCTTTGCGCTGTCTTTCGCTTTCTTTTCAAGTTGTCGCAGGCAGATCAAGTCCCGGTGGGTCACATCCCTAGATCAATGACAGTCCATGTAAACGGCAATCTCGTCCGCGCGATGAATCCCGGAGACGTGGTCCATCTTGGAGGCATTTTCCTTCCTATTCCATACACCGGATACCAGGCAGTTCGAGCAGGACTGCTCACTGATACCTACTTGGAAGCGCAGCATATCCATCAACTGAAGAAGCAGTACAGCGATATGGAAATCACACCACAGATACAGGCACATATCGCTGATATGCAACGTGACCCCGCACTGTATAACAAACTTGCTCAAAGCATCGCTCCAGAGATTTACGGACATCAAGACGTGAAGAAGGCACTCCTCCTGTTATTGGTAGGGGGAGTCACAAAGATCATGGGTGATGGAATGAAGATTCGTGGCGACATCAACATATGTCTCATGGGTGACCCAGGTGTTGCCAAGTCACAGCTGCTCAAATACATTTCGAAGGTCGCCCCACGCGGTGTGTACACTACAGGCAAGGGTTCCTCCGGCGTTGGTCTCACTGCTGCTGTGATGCGAGACCCGGTCACGGATGAAATGGTCCTCGGTAGGTAACTTAGCCTATGAGAAGTGGTCCACATACTAACAAAAATGATCCAGAGGGGGGGGCTCTTGTCTTGGCTGACAACGGCATCTGTTGCATCGATGAGTTCGACAAAATGGAAGAAGCTGACCGAACTGCTATCCACGAGGTAATGGAACAACAAACTATCTCCATCTCTAAAGCCGGTATCTCAACCACCCTTAATGCTCGGACATCGATTCTCGCTGCTGCGAATCCCCTGTATGGACGTTACAACCCAAGAGTATCTCCTGTAGAAAATATCAACTTGCCTGCGGCGCTCCTGTCGCGTTTCGACCTCCTATTCTTGATCCTCGACAAGCCGACTCGCGAGGACGACGAGCGGCTAGCTCAACATGTCACGCATGTCCACATGCACAATATTCACCCTAGACTCGACTATGATGTTTTTGATCCTTCCTTGATGAGGTTAGCGCTCCTGGCACCATCCCATACACGTTGATGTAACTGACATACCGGAACAGACATTACATTGCGCAAGCACGCCTCAAGCGCCCTGTCGTTCCGCCTGCGGTCTCGAGCTATATCGTAGACTCTTATGTACGGTTGCGCAAGCTCTCGAAAGATGAGACAGCCCAGAAGAAATCACATACGTACACTTCGGCACGTACGTTACTTGGCGTGCTCCGCCTTGCACAAGCACTTGCACGTCTGCGATTCGCAGACATTGTGGAGCATGGCGATGTCGACGAGGCGCTTCGTCTGATGGAGTGCAGCAAGGAGAGTCTGGAAGACGATGAAGACAAAGAGTATGAACCTGACCGATCGGTCATCAGTCAGATCTTCCGCCTTATCAAAAATATGACCGGGGAAGGTGGTGGCAGACGGAAGAGGCATCGCAGGTTCGGCAAGGGGCCCGGGGGTGAACGTGACATGAATGTCGACTCGAACGAAGACGACAACGACGGAGAGTTGGCTCTCATTGACGTGCGATCTAGGGTGCTGGGTGCTGGGTATACTGAGGTGCAACTCAATGATACCATAGCTGAGGTGAGTTGGCATCTTCTGACTCATAGCACATCATTTACCACCTCTACGCTCAGTACGAATCCATAGACGTCTGGGCGCGTGTAGCAAATGGCTCGAAGCTACGTTTCATCAATGTGTGATGAACAATTCAACTCCACGTTCTTTTCTTACTCCCGTGCTATGCTTTGAATTGTATACTGCCACTTGATATGTGCAAAGATATGTCCACAAATACATGTCACATTATCCTGAGTGTTCTTGAGAGGCATGTTCCCAACTAGACCCACTACCACTTCCAGGACTTAGCGGTCTCTCCTCTTGCAGTTGAAGGTCGTCCCGATACCTTGGGGTTGGCTCTGCAGAAGCGGGATGGTCGTCGTTCAGAAACTCGGAATGGAAGCCCGGCTCAGTCTCTTGATGGTCACGGAAGGAATAGCCGGAGTGAAGCATAGTGCGTTCGTCCGCGTCATCGTTGTCATCGTCGGATACCTCTCCAAACGCATCATACAGCTCCTTTGCCCTAGGCCTCGAGCGTGTACCACCACTAGGAACAGAACTCATCGGAAGATCACCATCCGCAAGAGACGAGTATGCAGCATGCTGTCTTGCGCGCCTCCTCCAGAAAAAGACGCCAGCGCCTACGACAAAGAGAATTACGGCACTGATGGCGACGAAAAACCACATGGAGTTGGAGACGAGATTGGACATGCCGGAAAACCAGCCTTCGTCAGGAGTGGGAGTCATGCTGGGAGTAGGAGAGGACCCCGGGAAGGCTGGACGGTCAGCTTCACCCTCTGCGGTATCGTGATCACTTGGAAGGCCCGATGTGGGTTTGGGGTATGTTTTACTGACAGGAGTAGGGTTTTCAGCCGATTCTGACTCTTCTGGGGATGGGAGGATCATATCGTTGGTAGGGAGGACGTATGTCTTGGCTTGGGTAGGATCGATGGTGGAGCCCCAGAACATGAGTCGCCAGCCATGGAATGTTCCATTGTGTTCTGCGTCCGACTGATCAGATACCCTGATTGTCCAGTTACCAACTGGGTCCTCTCCCCTTTTGTTGGAGTGAACGACCGGGATTCGAGGAAAGAAGAAACATACCAGTGCTTGAGGGTCATGAACCGCCAACCTTTAAACCCAGTGTCCGCATGATCCGCTTTGCGTACTGCAGCCAAAATACTTTTTATGCCATTGGGGCTGACAAGCTCTACTTCCACGTCACCTCGCTTGGAATGAGAAATCCAGACGGTGACTGTCAGCTGTTCGAGCCCTTCGAAGTTATGCTCAAGCAGCATGTCCTTCGTGAGAGTGAATGTGCTGTTAACTCCACCTAGCGTAATGAGCACACCCCCTGTCATGGTGCCTTCCGGATCAGATAGGGAACCGTCATCGAGCTGGATTGCGGACGGATGGAACCATGCTTGCGGCTTGACAAGTTCCCAGTTCTGTGCAGCTGTGACAAAAGCGTACCCATTGAGTCGACCATAACCGTATTTATAGCTGAATGGCCTGCCCGAGGCCGTTTCCTCCCAGTCCGGGTCATCGGGGTTAATCATTTGGGCCGACTGAACACAAAGATGTTGGATGTCGCGCCAAGTAAGGTCGGGTCTTGCGAAGCGGAGTCAGAGAAGCAGTGAGACATGAAAGGAGACTGACCGAACTTGGAGAGCGAGGGCAAAGACACCTGCTGCATTTGGTGCAGCAGCGGAAGTACCGCCATGGTTGAATGAACAAGTGTTTTCACCTACGTCTGTGGTAACCTGGGCAAGAGTGAGGGAAAGCGAGAAACGAGAAAATTTATACACAAACGATGTTCTTCCCGCTACCTGAGCTGTATGCGACTACCAAGTTGGCCGCACAAGGCTCCGAGTAGTAGGGGTGAAGGCCCTTGTAGTCTATGGCAGAGACCGTGATGGTATAGATACTGTTGGTATAGCCGTCAAAATTGCACTGATCGCCAGACATGGCGCCATTGCCGCTGGCGAATACAAAGATAGATCCTTTGCCGTTTCTGCCGTTCTGTACGCCATTAAGGAAGGCTCTGTGGATAATGTAGCTCGGTCCCTCCATGGATTTGCCATCATCTGGCGGGCCCCAACTGCAGGAATAAATGGAGACGTCAGCGAAGCCATAGTTGAGCGCTGCGGCTTCGTCAATGTCCGAGATCGGGCCAGAGAGGATGCGTACGCCCGCTATGCTTGCTTCGGGGGCGATGCCGACACCACAGACGTCGTTCATGGCAGCGGCGATCTGTCCGGCACAGCGGGTGCCGTGGCGGTCATCAGCAAGAACGGGTTTTGGGAGATCAGTTTGATCGTTGAAGTCGTAAGAGTGCTCAGCATCCTGGGAAGAATGAGGAGGCAGCGGGAGGCAAAAGGCAGAGAAACGCACAAAATTTTTGGCAAGGTCCTTGCTTTCGTAGTCGACGCCATCGTCTATCATGGATACGAGGACATCCCGACCGACGATGCCAGTTTCCCAGAGACTGGTGACGTTCATCATATGTTTGGGGTACTCATCGTTGAGGAGGTGCCATTGCCGGGGGAAGAGAGGATCCCTGAGGCCGAGACGGGCACCAATGGCGGCGGCAGATGTGTCCGAGGGATTCGGAGGGGCGAGAGGCGGGGCACGTTTGGTCCGCTGACGGGGGACCTGGTGGTCGAGGAGGTTGACGGCGGCAAGGAAGCGGGAGACACGGGCGTCGCGGGGGTGGATGGTGGCCCGTGAGCGGAGGGCATTGTAACGGGCGAGGACGTGCAGATTGGCGTGTTTTGGGGCACGAAGGAGCCATGCGTTGGGGAGCTGACCGACCTGGCCAACGAGCTCGAGGCCGGGACCGAGCTCGGAGATGCAGTCAGCGACAGAGGCGGAGGACGGGCCGGGAACATGGTCGAGGAGGAAGTAGTCGAACGTCACATGATCCCGCTTCGCGGGGACGCTGTGGACGGCGGCGAGCGCGGGCCCGAGGAGGACGAGGGCGACGACGAGCGGGCGTCCGCGTAGCATCAGCAAAAGAGGATGGTTGTCACGTGCGCATTGAAACGAGCATCGTAATGCTGCCTATTTCGGCAACGACCCTTTCAACAATGGCCCTCGCGAGGAAACGGACGCGTCGCTCGCTGTCTCCTGTCCCAGACAGCGATGACGAACGCCGGCCACCCCTGCCGCCACGCAGACCGTCCCAAGAACGCGCCGCCATTCACGTCCCGGCCGAGCACGAGTTCCCAGAGGGGCCTGACGTCCAGATCATCGGCGAGACGGACCCTCTCGATAATGAACGCGACGATGACGTCCCTGTCCGTGTTCTCACCGACTTTTCCATATACGATGACCGTACCCTCCACCTTGTTCCTATCGCCACGCTTATCCACCTCTCCCCCGAGCACGGCCGCCGCTCGTTCTCTGCTTCCGGTTGCGTCAGGGCTTGGATAGACAGCGATGGGGAGGACGACGAGGACGATGATGACGACGAGGACAACAGAGACTCAGATGGTTCCAAGCAAACACGCGAGAACAGCGTGGACCACGAATTAACGGTCGAGGGCGGCGTACAACGCCTTAAGCTGACACCTATCAAGAGGTTCTCCTGCCACGACCTCAAAAAGTGCAACCGCGGTCTTGACAGGTACCCCCTTTCTTCCTCCCTCCATGTCCCATCTCACCTCCTGCAGCAATATCTACATCCTTACTCACTGTGCCTGGTACATACTCAGCGTCCCTTCGCCACTCTACAGACCATTCTATACTAGTTTTTGGCTCATGCACCGCGTCCTCCACCTTGTCGTAACCTCTGCCATCTTAAATCCAAGGCTCAGCTACGATGATTTCATTCGCTCTCTTGATGTCTCCTCTGCCTCCGATGGCGACGTGGCAGTCTCTCTCAAAATCCTTGGCAGGAGCATCACGAGAGACGATGTCGAGTCTGAGGATGTTGTACGTATTTACTACTACCTGCCGCTTGTCTTTGTTTAACTTCCCCCCAGAAATCATATTTGCTAGTAACGCTCAACGATCTTCATGACTATGGGGACATCAACATCCGTCGTACTCCTTTGTTTCGTTCCCTTTTTGGCCATCAGTTCTCGTACGGGCTCGAAACCGAGATAAAGTCATCCAAATCGTCCCGCTCTCGCACACAGCCACGTATATCTTCGGGCGACCTGGAGCGTCAAGTCCTCGAACACCGCAATCACACTGTCGTTACCCCAGTCGTTTCCCGTGTCGCGGGATTGCTTTTCGAGCAAAACATAAAACTCGCGAACACCCTTGTCGAGGACGACATAGACATGGATGTGCTACAGCCTGCCCACCTTTCTCTCGTCCATCTCGCGAATCCGGACTCTGTCAAATGGGGCATTCCTGCGGATCATCCGGACTATTACCGGTCTGTTTGTGTCGATGGTGTTGTGTATTCCGTGCGTTCGCTCGTTTCCCTACTCTCTCTCTCCTTTATTTCGCCTTTAGGTTGGCGATACTGTCATGGTCGAACCTGGCATAGATGAAAACAAAGCTCGTGCGAAGAGTTACACCTATGAGCCATCTCAGTCATCGAATTCGCTTGCCAATTCTCGTTGGTAAGGTACTTCTCATATTTGGCCCCCAATTGTCAGCCCACTTTGCCTCAGGTTTTGCCATATATGTTATCTTTTTGAGGACGAGCAGGGTCAAAAAATGTTCCATGGCCAATGGCTCACTCATAGCTCAAAGACACTTCTTCAGGAGCTTGGTCATTCTCAAGCTCTCTATCCAATGCTGACTGACTGTGAGGACATTCACATTGATGCAATATCACAGAAATGCAACATCCGTGAGCTTGACCTAGATGCTCCTGAGCCAATGGATGGAAATACATCAGGAGAGAATGACTTCTTCACTGGGTATGAAGTCTAGGTATTCATCTAATTGTCCTCTAACATTGTTACCAGCTTGCTGTACAACAGTGCAGATGCTTCCTTCCTTTCACTCTCTGAGGAACAAAGGATGTGTGCCCTTGCCCACTGTGACACACATCAACTGTGTCTCTCTTGTGGCTTTCGAGCAATGAAATCAAGTGTTGCTCATGCACGTCCTCTCCCAGGTGGAGGATTTGCACAACATGAGTTTATGTACCACCTCCATGACTTTGTTTACATCAAGGACAAACAGCCACACTCCATTTATAAGATTGGCCAGATTATAAGGCTCAAAGCAATGAAGATTCCGATTGAAGTAACGGTCCAAATATTTGCAAGGTATGATGATGTGGTGAGGAGAATGAAAGCAGAAGACAGACAGTATTCATTACCATTTGATGATGTGGGTCTCTATCTTGAGACAATAGCTATGCTTGCTGATTACCCGCATAGCGTAGGCTTTTCAAAACAGGCGAGGTAATGGTTGTACACAACGACGACTTGCAGGGCCAATGTTACGTAATCTATGAACGTGACACGGTTGCGATTGATGAGTGGGCAAAACATGATGATCACTACTATGTTAATCAACAGGTCTGTTCGTTGAAACCCAAGTCCCCCGACGATCTACAGGACTGGCCTGCACGTGAATTCAAATCCTGCAAAAAGTGTCATGGTGAAAGAGAGGAGCTCTTGGAACGGCAGAGCATACTTCTTCAACGACATGGTCGTCTGCGTGGGTTGGAATTATTCAGCGGTAAGATCTTGCCAAAGGCAGTCCTCTGTTACACTGACGCTGGATTGTAGGTGCTGGTGGCCTTGGGACTGGCTTTGATTTGTCAGGCTTTGTGGAGACCCGGTGGGCGATCGAATTTTCGCCTAGTGCAGCACGAACCTACAAGTAAGGTTGAATTTGCGCCTTGCTGCTATGGGACTTACAAAAGCCTTGCGCAGGCGTAATCACTCAGATACCATCGTTTACAACCAATGCACCAATTTGTGTCTACAATATGCCATTGATACCCAAGAAAACAAGAAACCAAAGCCACTGCTATCGTTGGATGATAAGAAACCGCTACCTCCTATGCCAAAGCCCGGTGAAGTAGACTTTATCTACGGTGGTTCGTGACCAATGACTGTTTCCGTGCCTGAGTATGAGTTAAGAAAGGTTGCTAGGCCCTCCGTGCCAGAGCTTTTCTCTTATGAACCATAATAAGGTGAGGCGAAGCGTACACGTGGCATACTTTACCTGACAGCTTGACTTTGCAGAAAGAATTCGACGTTCGGTAAGTGAGCACTCTTCCCGTCAACTGATCGGTGACCCCATTTGCTGCTGTTAGGAGTACACTTCCCTGCAACATGCTTGCTTACGTCGAGTTTTACCGGCCGTCGTATGTGCTCATCGAAAACGTTTACGGCATTTTGTGCCACAATCAAAAGACCACCTCGCGGAAGGATGGAATACAATTCGCAGTTCCGAAACTTATTCAGCGTGCATTAGCCTCCATTGGGTACGTTGACCTTCCGTCCGGCTATCGAGGTCTCGTTTGACGTCCTACAGATACCAATCTAAATTTGCTGTTCTTCAGGCCGCTCAATATGGTGTACCTCAAGGCCGCAAACGAGTCATATTCTGGGGAGCACGTAGTGACGTGTTCATGCCAGAATGGCCGATTCCGACCCATTGCTCTCCAGTGGCGTTGATTCGTGCTGGACTCCCGACGGGCTCCGTTTTACCTCCTATCATACGAAACAAGTGTGAGGGCGGTTTAGATGACGACCGGTCCGCACCACTGCACTTTATCACTATCGACGAAGCAATCGGAGACTTGGCATGTATTTATCGATAAGTGTGGTCTGCAGGTCGTTCTGACATCACTGGTGTTTTCTCCCAGCCTCCTTTCGACTGGTCTGTACCTTCATCGTACTGGTCGTCAGTTACTGAGTGCTTTCGCACTCAGGACTAATCCACATGTCACCATGAAAGCTACAGCGGAAGACAAGAGGGAAGCACGGGAACGTAGGGATATCCTTAAAATCCCGGCCTTCTGCCCCCTCGAGGTTTCCAAGCTTCCCTTTGTTGGCTTCTCACAGCCACGAAAATATAGTTCCGAGCCACTGACACGATATCAAAAGTGGATGCGCCAGCGTGCAGACGGTAGCATGAATCAAAGTTTGAAATATCATTACACGAAGCGATGGCGTGCCAACGTGGCGGAACGGTAAATGTCCGGTGTCCACTTATTATACCAATTGTTGTTTAATCTTCCAGTGTCTGCGCCGTACCGCTTGTCGCTGGAGCAAACCAGTTCAGTAAGTTGACGGTCGTGCCGCCAGGCGAATCTTTCACTGGAGCTTCTCTCAAGGTCTGCCCGCAAAGCTACGGATGGAACTTGCAAAACGAAAGGAGGCAGAGACGAAGTATACGTGTATGTGTTGAACGTCTTGGTTTCCGCTCCTACTCCATTTCCGCGTAGCTCTTTACAAGCGTCTGGATGCTGAACACGTGTTCGCAACTGCGTTGACCATTGTCGCGCCAAACAACAAGGGTGGTACAGTTCTCCACCCGTCCGTAAGTGTCGTCTTTTTGGAAGAAGACAAATAATACAGCGAGCTCTCAGCAAAAACGGATCCTCACCGTCCAAGAGTGCGCTCGTGCCCAAGGGTTCCCCGATCATTATGAATTCTTGTCTGCTAACGACGCTCCACCGAAAATCGTTAAAGATGTGGGTGGCCTCGTTTTCTGCTATGTTGTTATGTTGTTTAAAATCAACCTCGTTTAGCAACTTCGGCAGATTGGTAATGCTGTCCCTGTTCCTCTGGCGTACGCTCTAGGCAAATCACTCGGGCAGGCATTATTCAAAATGTGGGATGAGAATGATAGAGAAGGAAGTCCGGAAGTGTGAAGTCAAATCATTTTAATGCACGTTGCGATGCCAGCAACACACCAACAAACCATGTACCACATGTCCTAAGAGTATTCGAAATTGGTAGCGTGTAATCTACTAACGGGATGGATAGGAATAATTTACTTGGCAGTAACAATGATTACAACGGATGGCGCGTCGAAAGGGTATTCAAAAACTAGGTATCACCCTCCCATGGAACCGGAGTGCATTATACCAATAAGCGTGTTGTTCCTTGCGGTCTAGGAGGTGGAAGTGGGCGATGAGGGATGCGCTGGGACGAGGCGGCAGTGAGGGCCGAAGTACGTCGCGCCAATTGGGCTCTCCGAAGCTCTTCGTCGATCCGCCACATGCCTTTGACGAACGTGTCGCGATTAATGAACCCAGTGGATTGCGGATCGCAATCGTTCCTGTGGACGACATTCGCGTGAGGTCAACAGGGAGCGATCAAGAGTCGCTCCGAGTCTTACCATATGTTCCCAAGCTTCTGGCCATCGAGCCGCGAAGCGTTCCATATGTACTTGACAATACGTCCGTTCAATTTCTCTTCTGGAGAGACTAGAGATGACCCCCTTTCTTCCTTGTAGTCGCTTTCTTCAGGCCCGTTTTCCGAAGATAATACGGGATGGTCTTCTGGATCAGCGATCAAGTCTACCGACAAACCTCGCCACCCGGCTGCTTGTCGGCCTTTTTTAGCTGAAGGCGGGGACAAAAGTATTTTCGTTTTCTCCATCTCCTTTTCCACCCTCCGTCGACCTCGCACTGCACTATCGAAGAGAGATTCATATCGCGACCGGGCAGCGGGAGGGACCGGCGTTGGCCGCAGAAGAGGCGAAGATTTCACGCTACCCCCAAACTGCGCGCTGTTCCGTGTGCTGATACTCGTTCGTGATGTGGTGGTGACGTTACTAAGAATAGAAGATCGGTCAGACATAGATGCAGAGGTGGAAGCCCGCGAGGAAGAGGGTCGGGAGCGTGGTTGATAAAGGGGTGGTGGAGGCGGAGGGCGGCGCATTTTTGTGATGGTCGCAGTGGAGGAGGAGGACGCTGAAGCCGAGCGAGCAAGCGGTTTTGGCAGAACCACTGGTGCAGTCGTTGTGACCGGACAATTAGGCAGACTGGGGGGTTCTCGCTTGGGAGAAGTCTTTGACTTGGTGCCATGTCCCCAGTCAAAAGAGATGGTTGTCGAGGGGCTGGGCGCAGATGCAGCTGAAACATTCTCGAATGATTCTGCGATACTTGCGGAGTCGATGTCCGTGGTCGTGCCATCTGCTTCGAATGTCAGCGAGGGTGGTTTTTTGTCCATTTTGGGACTATGAATTTCGACATTGCTCCCATCTGATGAGAGGGAGACAGAATGGAAGGAAGAGATGGAAGATGCGGAAGCATGTCCCGTTCGACTTGCGCCGAACTTGTGCGAGCTTGGCGGGTACGTATGCTCGGTAGTCAGAGAGTCCGAACGGCCTGGAGGACGTAGCGTGCCATCTTCGCTACCTGCGGATACTGAGTGCTGTTTGGAGATACCACCAGAAGTACAGTAGGATGGTCTTCGCGGAGGAAGGGGAGGACGTGTCGATGGCCTTAGGGGGGATTCGAAGTGGATGAGGGGCGCTGCTGAATTCGAAGTGCCGTGACTTGGAGTGGGCTTTCTTGGGGGAGAAGGAGTCCTACTCGACTCGCGAATGCCACTTAACTTGCCGATACCAACAGCGAAAGGGTGACGAAACGCAGAAGGCGGCTCGACAGGGCCGTCCTCGACGATCCAGTCCCTCAGGTCGATCAAGGAAGCCTGAGAAGCGAGACTCGGCGTCGACGGCGACGGCGAACGCGATCTGTTGGAGGAAGGTAGTGCCGCAAACGGGGCGATGGGATGGAATGTGCTAGCGGTGGGTGAAATTGGGGATTCGAGAAGACTGGAGATGGGCTTGCCATCGACGGCTGCTGCGACCGACAGCGAAGGCGGGGCAGCGGAGATCGTCGTGGACGGCGAGGAGGACAGAGCCTCGAACGCCTGAATTCTCGACTGCAAAGACGCGGACGGCATGGCAAACGACCAGCTCGAAACAAGACTCAAGCCAGCTGCCGAGGTCAGCACGTGACCACTCCCTCGTACCCCCCATGTCCACCGCAGGCCAGGAGCTCTACGCCGTCGCAGGTAGCCGACTCTGCCTCCGACTCGCGATGCCTCTCACACGTCCACTAGACTTTTGTCTGATCCCAATGGGAACAAACGACCCATCCGTGAGCGCGTGTTCTCCCTTCTAAAGCCTTGAATCATCCGACAGCCCACCAGGTTGCTGAACACATTGCGGTGTGTCATGACATACTCGAGAGGTCTGGGCTCGAGTTCAAGGTCTGCGTCCATCCCATTTCCTCAGACATCCCTAACCCCGGTTTCCGCAGATGCAGTAAGCACGCGTCCAGCCATCGCTAACGGTATGCATCGCTGAAGGCTATTTTCTGGAGCGGCTACGGTACCAACCTAGGTTTGTGCCCCAGTCTGCGCGGACGACATCCCACTGACTAGGACTCAGAGGGCCCCTGGTCAGAAGTTACCAAGGCCATTTACGACTGTCACGCCGCGGTTCATGCCAACGGCGTGTCTCGCATCGCAACGGACATTCGTATTGGCACCCGCACAGACCGACAGATCACCCCCGGTGGAGGAAATAAACGTAAAGTCCAGCGTGTTCAAGAGATTCTACAGAGAAAGGGAGACAGCACCCTTTGAGTAGCACATGAACAACCCGACGTGGTGTTGTAGACGACGCTTTATATCATTATCAACATGCCAACCACTCTACATAGCAGGCACGGGCCCTCTCGGCCCCTTCGTGGCATAAATTTGCGCCAGAAGCCCAAGGACGCCGCCATCCTCCAGTTCCTCGTCATCATCGATGCCTTCCTGTTGCGACTCATATGGTTTCGTTCCGTTGGCATCACCATCCACATACGAGTCTCCCAATGCGCTATCCACGCCACCATCAGTAGCGCGGTCTTCGTCTCGTTTAGAGGGCAGTGCCGGCGGAGGCGGTACACTCCCTTGGGAGTCACCAAGCACGGCCGTCTGAGCCATCCCAATACCCTGATCTCCCAGAGTAGATGCAGCCATGGCCGACTGCCAGGCTGTGGATCCTGCGATTCCACCCCCACTACCAAGTACACTTCCCCCGCCAGTGTGTTTCCGTCGGAAGGCCAGATGCTGGCTTTGTCGAAGTGCACGATCGTATTCCTGCGCGCGCTCTGTTAGATCCTTTTTGCCATCGTTCAGTAAAATCGTGTTATCTAAGCCGGTTCTTGAAGCGGTGAGGCTACGCCGGCGAGCACTGATGTCCGCAATACGGCTCAGGTAGAGAGAACCAGTGGGGTCTGAGGGATTCCAATCTGGATTGGCAGCTTTAAAGTTGAGGAAACTCTTCTCCATCTTCCCTTCCCGAGAAAGCATCTTCTCATCTTGAATTTTAGTCGGTGCACCAAACTGCGCGAAACCTATTAACCGGATGTGCCATAGTTGGGGTACAAAAGGCACACGAACCTTGACATTGCCGTGTCTTTTAAAGTCAAACTCTGCAAAGCTGCATATATATCCACGACCAGGAACCCACACCGTGAATTCATGGAAGAAGTCGATAATAGCAGGCGCGCAGGATGGAAGGGAGAACCACAGTACAAATGGCGTTGTTATCACGGAAACAATCTCCTGTAAGAAAATAACAACCTTGAGCGCGAATAACTCTCCGAACTCTTGGTGGACCTGCCAGCGGCTGTGGTTAATCAAAGTCGCACACAATGTGAATCCGCTCAGCTGACCTGCTTTGAGTGAAGTCGGTCTTTCCATTCATCTGGCATGTAGTGTGTATATCGAATGACTTCTGTTATGAGTAGCTCCGGGTCAAACACTCTATTTTCTTCCGGTATCATTCCTCGCGCAACGCCAAGTATGGAAGCGAATACTGTGATGTAAAAGAGAACTGTCCGATGTGGTGTGACTTCAAAGTGGATAGCCAACTCAGGGTCGAGAACAGACACGAGGACAAGCACGGCGGCAAATGACCCCGCGACAAACGCAACAAAGCTAGAAGAACCAAAATCAATGAATGGAGACACCGTAGTACTACACTTACCGCATGATAATTGCGATTTTCTCGTTCGGAAACTGCCCAATATATACGTTGGCCAGGGGGTAGGACTCGTCCAGCCTACGAGTGAATAAGTGGGACAACTCGTTGAATTCGCGGAACTTCCATTGCGCGAACGGCGTATAACGTCGGCTGCCGATTGAAGAAGGGTTGTTGCGATATTCCTGTCCGAAAAAGTGGGTCAAATCCCACCTGGAAACTTTGCTCACGAGTACGTACGTCAAAGTACCGGAAGAATGAATACATGATCATATATAGGACGATGAATGGCGCGAAGATTGCATTCAGTATGCCCATGAAGACAAACCGACGCCGCAGACTACAGGAGTCTGAGTCATCAAGAATTCGAGAACCATATGGTGAAGATACGCACCCTTCGATCAGGACAGTGCGATTTTTACTCTTCAAGAACACCTTCCTGACGCGTCCTCGAGGGTCAAAAAGATACTCCATCAAACAGAACCTAAGATTCCACTCTAACACTTTCGTAAGCGTGCTCCCTTTGCCCTCATCACTAGCCCGATGTAAGATCTTCTTCAATGCAGGGGGTAGAGGTACGTGTAGGTCTAATAACTCCTTGTTAAATAGTGCGATTAGATAGTTCTCTTGACGCATGATACGGTTCGCAATGTCGTGCGCGTCAAGAGAAGCAGTGGCGGGAGTTCCAGCGCGACTGCCCGCGGCTGAGGAAATCGCCGTGATGGGATTCTCTTCGCGGATTGCACCTATGCGACGAACTACTTCTGGCCACGAGATCGTATGAATATCGGCCTGCGTGGAGAAGCGAAATGATGAGCGAAGTGCATGACAAAGAGGGTAGAACTTTCACATCTGGTATGCGGAGTAGATGGGTGTAAAAGTGATACATATCCACTAGACGGACGACTTCAAACGCGAATGATATGATTTGCCATATGTAAAATGCAGCAAAAAGCAAGGTGAACAGTAAGGTGACGCGAGAGAACCTGGGATTCTGGGATCAGAAAATTCATCTACTTGAGATGCGGGGAAACGGACTTGGCAATGCAACGATCTATGACAGCCTCAGAAAGATGGGTAACTTTGCCGTTGGTTATACGGCTATAATCGATACACCCTAACAAGAATGTCGAGAAGACTATGACGAACCCAACCGTGCTGCGTGTCCACTGTCAGCCTCGATGCGCAGAATATATGATGAAGTGCTGACAGAATGTTGAGCCCCCGGGTAAGGGCTATTGAATAAATTCCTTTCCCTTCATAGTAAAGATAGACTTCTTGCAAGAAAGCGTCGAGATTGTAGACATTGACCCAGTTCCAAAGAGCACGTTCGTAAGCATCTAAACCGCGTAGAGGTTTGGGGGATGCCGGCTGGTTTGGTGGGAGCGGTGGTGGCGTGTCGACGTCTAACTCAGACGGTCGAGGGGGTACCGATACCGGGGGCGATGAATAACCCTCTCGTGGAAGCGATCTCACTGAATTCGAGTGCAACGGCTGCGACCGAGCCTTTCCTTTATTCGAGCTACCCGTCCTGGAGGGCAAAGGCTTGGGCGGCGAACGGGAGGCCTCGATCATAAAGCTCTGGGGGACCTCGTCATCAGACATGTCCTGCTCGTATGGTCTGTCTTCGCGGTGTATATTTGGCCGCAGCGGGTTCATTTCTGCAACGTCAGGGTCCGTCTCCCATGAGACCTTGCGTTTGCTCTGGGTCCTAACGAGGGCGTTCCTGGCACGGGAGGTAGACTGTGGATGAGTATGGCCGGCCTCAATATCATGCTCCTCCACGGTTCCGCTCTCGTTCTCCTCTTCCATCACAGGAGACTGGCTGGCTAGGGAGTACCCTTGGTAGACTCGATTCATTGGGTTGAGGATGCTGAGGAACGGTTGCGATATTGAGAGACTAGGTAGCTGGACGTGTCGTGATGAGGACGGACGCGTCGGCGTTGAGTTGGACATGGCTGTAGGCCCGTAGCAGCTTCGTCGGCCTAACCAGTCCAGAACGGTAACGTTTGCTCGTCGGAGGTGTGACACTTCGTGACAAGTTTCCAATAGCAGTATGTACATACTACAAAGATTCGACTTATATCCTACACTCGCTCCTTGCTTATGACGTTCAGGCTGCTAGCAGCCTTCATGACGGCCTGCAATCCAGACACAGTAATGTCAGAGTCGCTGCCCACGCCCCACGCAAACTCCTTATTCCTTCCCTCAACTTCATAAACCAGCTCCACGAACGACACCGCCTTCACATCGGCACCCTCGCCTATCGAGTGCTCCGTATACTCCCTGATCGATAACGCACCCTGGATTTGCGTGTGCAGCACTGCTACAGCAGCAGACAAGGGTCCGTTCCCTTCTCCGGAAACGACTTGCGCTTCACCGTCGACGAGCAGCTGCGCCATAATTTGACGGCGCCCAGCTACATCTGCCTTGGTCATGTCGAACGACCGCAGCTCGAATCTGTACGGCTTGGCAACTTCGTATCCATATCTTTCTTCAAACAACTTGGTCAAGTCCGTATAGGACATTTGTCCATCCGAGTCCCGGGCAACACGCTGTACAAGTTCAAAAAATGCACTTTGCAGCCGGCGAGGGAGCTGTAACTTCAGTGAGTTGACGATCGCATTTGCCACGTCCGCTTGGCTTGATGTCGAATCGAAGCCGATGCTTAGTTTCAACTCAGGTAAGGAGCGATTGCCGATGGCGCTGTTTACGGCGCTGAGGACTGCACGTAAACCAGAGGCGGCAATGTCGGAATCGACACCGACTCCCCACCACGACTGCGGAGCACTACGCGTCCCTTTGATACTGTCCGTAGTGGCGACAAGTTCTACGTAGGAGGCCGCCTTGGCAGTCTGGCCTTGACCAATGGTGTGCTCTGAATACTCTCGTACAGTCAGGTCAACGTCGAGATTACTGTGGAGGGCACTGAGTAGGGCTGAGATCGGTCCATTGCCGTCGCCTCGTATGATTCGGAGCATTCCGTCAACAGACAACGTGCCATCAAAGTAGCGACGTTCATCTGCAGGCTCGTCAGTGTCAGAAGGCTCCGACGACGGCTCAGCGGTGACAGAGAAGCTTTTGAGCGCCAATCTTCCCTCGTACTTCAGTCCTCCGAAGTGATATATGGTGCGGAAAGTGGTCGTGATATCTTCCGCTGTCATCTCCCTTGCCTCGCGATCCGCGATGGCCTGAATAACTTGGTAAAAGGCAACTTGCATTTTTCGCGGGAGGTCGAGATTAAGGTGTTGTTTGATGAGATAGGCAATCCCTCCTTTCCCGGATTGCGAATTGACGCGGATGACGGCCTCGTAGCTGCACCCGAGATCGGCGGGGTCGAGTGGCAGGTAGGGCATGTCCCACATTTGTGCCTCGCCATTTGTAAGGTTTCCGACATGGCGTTGTGCCTGTGCCTCGAAACCTTTCTTGATGGCATCCTGGTGTGAACCAGAGAATGCAGTGAAGACCAACTCGCCAGCGTAAGGGTGTCGGGGGTGGACCGGAAGATCATTGCATTGCGTGACGATGTCAATAATGCTCTGGATGTCGCTAAAATCCAGATGCGGATGGATGCCTTGAGTGTACAGATTGAGTGCAAGGTTGACAATGTCGACGTTTCCCGTCCGTTCGCCATTGCCAAACAAGCAACCTTCTATTCGATCAGCACCTGCAAGAACGGCAAGCTCTGCAGCTGCGATGCCAGTTCCCCTATCATTATGGGGATGCAAACTGACAGCTATTTTTTCGCGTTCCGTGATGTGAGTGCAGAAATACTCGATCTGGGCAGGATGTCAAAGCAATTCAGGGAACTACGGCAGAACACTTGCTTGGTCTGCGTAGTGATTTGGTGGCCCGACCTCCACAGTTGCTGGCAAGTTGAATATTATTCGCTGATCGCCTGTGCCAGCTTTTCCCCAAGCAGTCTTTACTGCCTCACAGACGGCGACCGAGAACTCGATTTCGGTCTGAGAAAACGTTTCGGGGCTGTATTCATACCGGAACATAGTGCCATGGGAGGCCGCATACTGATTTGTTAATTCGCGAACTAGATCAGTATGGTGTGCTGCGAGATCGATCGTTTGCTCTTTCGAGTTTTTGAAGACGACGCTACGGAACATAGGGCAAATTGCGTTGTACATGTGGATGATAACGTGTTTTGCGCCTGCTACCGCTTCGAACGTTCGCCTTATGAGGTCCTCGCGAGCTGGTGTCAAGACCTGATACAACGAGGGTCGATACGAGCCGTTAGACAGACACGATACTTGGCGGACCTGAATCCACACGTCATCCGGGATCTCGCCATGCTCCACGAGGTACCGAACGAAGGAAAACTCGGTATCACTGGCAGCTGGATACGCAATTTCTATCTCCTTGAAGCCACACTTTACCAGCAGTCGGAAGAAAATGAGCTTTTGATCTCCGGTCATGGGATTTGCGAGGGCTTGGTTTCCATCGCGGAGATCGGTAGACAGCCAGATGGGAGCTTTGACGAATGTTTTGGTCGGCCAAGTGCGCCCAACTAAGTTTAGAGGCGTGTACGGTTTGTACTTTTGAGAAGGATCAATGCTGAGAATAAATGGTTAGGCAGCCACCGACGATAGAACTGCCGAGACTCACAGCATGCAACCCATGGCTGATGCTTATCGAGTAAACTGAGGGTGACGGTAGACGCGGGAATCAAAGGGCTCCCGGGAAAAGCAGGACGTCGGACGGGATGACTCGAGTGGAGCAGTCCATATCAAGTAATTCGGATCATAGCAGCCAGGCCTGGTGGAGGGAACACCAGGCCACATTCGACATGCGGTCCTGCGTGGGTTCACACAAGACAAAGATTGCAACTTGAATCAACCCACATCTTTTCGGCATGATTTAAAGGTGTTTTATGGAGGAAACCGTACAGGGGTAGACAGCCTGAGAGTACTACATACCCTATTATCGCAGACTCGTAGGCCATCTGACAACCAATAGCCCTGTCTACTACGCGATTTTCAACCCGTTTGGTTCAGTTCAATTCCAGTCGTGAATGCGTAGGCTAGCTCTCTGATCCGCAGACTCTATTATTGTTCTTCCACTTACTTTTACCATCGCACAGACGATCCGTTGGATCTGACAGAATGTCATTGACGCTGTCGACAAAGGCGTCTCCCTTTCCTTACGCTGCCCTCGCGATTGCAGCGTACACTCAAAAGGTCGAGTTCAACTTCGATGAGGCGGCGACGGGGATTTCGCTGGACCTAGATGGTAACAGATATACCACTGAAGAGGAGATAGTCGCGATCCTGGCCAAGGACGCAGGAATAGACGGCAAGAGCACAAAGGTCAGTCGACATTTTCTCGATCCCTCTCGGCGCTGATCGGCGTCCCGCTAGGTGTCCACGTACTTCAAATCGGCGAACGAGCTATCTATGGTGACAGCAGTCCCCGATATTCTCAGTGCTCTTGACTCCTTGGATGATTACCTCGCCTACTATACATTCCTCGCTGGTCACGAAATCAGCGCAGCAGACTGGATGCTCTGGGGAACCATCAGAGGTACGTGACACAATGTGCTATCATCATTAGTATTCTAGCTCTTTTCCGTAAGCATCTATCAAAGTACTAGGTCTACTCAAAAATGGGCAACACGTTCATGCTCTTCGATGGTTTTCACATCTGGAAAGCCTCGAATCTACTCAAGCTGCTTTAGCTAGTGTTGTAGCAGCCAAAGCGAATAAGGCGCGCAATACAAAGACAGCGGCCAGCTTTTCCCTAGGTCTTCAGAATGCTAAAGAAGGCGAGGTCGTGACGCGCTTCCCTCCGGAGCCAAGCGGGTATTTGCACATTGGCCACGCCAAAGCTGCAGTATTGAACCAGTACTTTGCGCAAATGTACAAAGGAAAGATGATCATCAGATTTGACGACACGAACCCGGCCAAGGAAAAGGTGTACATCTACACTTGATCTATTTATCTAATGCTTACTTCTCGACTAGACCGAGTTCGAGCAGACTATTCTAGAGGATCTAGAGTTGATGGGCATCAAAGGGGACATCATAAGCCATACATCTGATTATTTTGTTCGGATCTACGAACTTGCGATCAACCTGATTGAAGCTGGCAAGGCATATACCGATGATACGGAACAAGCTCAAGTCTGCACTTTGGCTACTCTCTTTCGTCGTTTCTGACATTCAGGTAGATGCGCGAGGAACGAGGCAAGGGAGTTGCTTCGGCACATCGTGACGATTCAGTTGAGGACAATTTAAGGCACTTTGCCGAAATGAAATCAGGCACACCGGAAGGTCTACGATGGTGCCTCCGTGCGAAGATAAGTGTGGATGACCAGAATAAAACCCTTCGCGATCCAGTCATCTACCGGTGCAATACAACCCCCCACCATCGCACAGGGTAGAGTGATTCGTATACTTGTCATCCGCGTGTGCGTCCTCATTTGTTTCTCGTAGCAACGAGTGGACGATCTATCCCACTTATGACTTCGCATGTCCAATTGTTGATTCGCTCGAGGGCGTTACTCATGCACTGAGGACCATGGAGTATCGCGAGAGAAATGCTCAATATTATTGGATGATCGAGGCGTTAGGTTTGCGTTCCGTCTCTATATGGGACTTCAGGTTTGAGGGGTTTTTTTCCGTCCCAGTCTGTTAACTTAATCATTCTTTGGAGTCGGCTGAACTTTATCTATACTCTATTGTCCAAACGGAAATTACACTGGTTCGTCGATAACAAAATCGTCAAAGGGTGGGACGACCCACGATTTCCCACTGTTCGAGGTGAGATTAGATCACCGGAATTTCCGCGTCAGCCGGGTTCACAGTTGAAACCAGGGATCCGTCGCCGCGGCATGACAATAGAAGCACTGAAACAATTCATGCTTTCCCAGGGGCCCTCACAGTCCCTCGTTTCCCTCGAGTGGGACTCTATCTGGGCTCTCAACAAGAAAGTGATCGATCCGGTTGCTCCTCGGTTCTGGGCGATTCTCAAGGATAAATGGTACGCCCCGATTCACGTAAAGATTCGAAATTTAGATATTATGCTTCGCCAGCGTACCCGTGACAATCAATGGCGGCCCAAGTGCAGTCGAGGTCAAGACACTGCCACTTCACAAGAAGAACCCAGAGGTCGGCGAGAAGCAAACAGTCTATTCGTCCACGATCTTACTCGAGCAGGAGGATGCTGCTTCATTTGAAGATCAAGAAGAGGTAATCCCGACCATGTTCACGAGTTCGTTTTGAACAATGTACCCCCTCAGATTACCCTCATGGATTGGGGTAACGCGTTTGTACGCTCGAGAGTTGTCGGAGATGGTGGAGTAACCGCCCTCGTTATGGAGCTAAACCTGGATGGCGACTTCCGAAAAACGAAAAAGAAAGTAACTTGGCTCGCCCAACCTACGGAATCCCATCAAGCAATTGAGGTCACCCTTCTGGATTATGACTATTTGATCACCAAAAAGAAACTTGAGGAAGAAGACGACGTGAAGGACTTTGTCCCACCAGTGACCGAGTTTCGCGAAGAAGCACTTGCGGATGCAAACGTGAAAGCGCTCAAGTCAGGCGATATCATCCAATTTGAAAGAAAAGGATATTATATTTTTGACGGGCATTCAAGGGACGGGAAACCTGAGTTTATCAGGATTCCGGACGGACGTGCAGCCGGTCTAGCGAGCAAGGCAGGCAAAGGTATCGTGGAGGTCGAGGCATCCAGCCTTACGCCTGTACCAAAAGTCGGCCTTCAACCTCAGGTGAAAATGTACAAGGTAGACCAGGTCTATGGAGAAGATGGAGTATCGCCCCTGTCGAGCAGGAGGATGTACAGCGTAGATAATGTATACTCGTAGAAAACGCGATTGGGCCGAGGTTGTAGTCACGTGTATGGCGTTACCTATTCGGTTTGGGCGTTTCGTTTCATTGAGATTAGGAATTGGGGTCTAGAAACAAGCGAGACAAAGGGAGTGCCAATTTTGGCACTCGCCGCAGCGTTAAGAAAATTATCGAGCTGGACTCCGTCGACGGACTGAGAACAACTAGATAGACGAAAGCATGGAAGTGATTACAAGTATATGCCCACAGACTCCGTGCAGGAGACCTCTCATATCGTACCGCGTCGTATTCGTTTGCTAAAATGGGCCAAGGGTACGCTCCGCCAGAGTTTCGGTCGATCAAACGAATTTGGATGTCGATTGAATTTCCCTCGCCGTAGTACCTCCATGAGTATGAAGGTAGCTGCAGGGGGTAGTAAACAAGAGCTGTAGCGCGTGACTAGAACAACCACTATTCACCTATGAGCTCAGCCGTTGAGACTAGCGGATGCGACTCGAATTCGAGATAGTGATGTCCAAAGCCTGATAATGGTGCCATGATGAAATGTTCGCCAACGCGAAGGCTGTTCAAGTGAAATTGTCCTTTGATTTGATTTGAATCATAGTCCAGGAGCTATAATGTCGTTAAGACTGCGTAACCGTATAGTCGTAGATTCAACCTACTGTAAGTCCATCAGGCCCAGCTAACCAAAAGAATTCAGTATCAAAGCGTGCCGGTAGTCCAAGGACATTATGTCTAAGGAGTTTAGCGTCGGAAGAGGCGCGAATGGACGACAACTTACGACAGGACGGCGCTCTGGGATCCAAACATTTCCTTGACTGCGACCTTTTCCCTGCCGATAATGACATCTACCGGTCGTCGACCATCCCATACAATTTCTGCGATAACAGCGCCGCGCTTGTCGGCGATGACGGTCCTTCGAGTCACCATGGTCTCACTCTCGTTCTCTGTGTCTGAATCCTTTTCCCCCGCATGAATAAAATGTGAGCGAGTGAGGATAGTATAGCCGAGAGCACCAGTCTCCGGATATACGAGGGATGAGTCTAGGATGTCTGATTTGGAGAACTTGAGCAGCATCGTGGGTAGAGCGAGAGAGCACGGAAAAGAGGAAAGAGCTGAGATTGCACTAACACTCATCGGTAGCCCACGGCCCGCTATCTCCGACATGACGTACAACGCAATATTGCCTTTATTGGTATTTTTGTGCAAAATGTTTTATGCGAACTTTTGGTTAAAAATCAGGCGCCAGTGTCCACGCCACCACACCGTTTGCTTGCGCTTGTTTTCGATGTGGCAATAAGAGGCGGAACAAACAGGAGCCAAATAAACCGAACACCGAAGACTACAGCGACAAGGACACCCCAGGACTCGACACGACGACGCCCTCGACGGTCAGCGGCGAGGACCACAAGCCATTACAGAAAGTGTTTGCCGTCGCAAACGTCGGCGAAACATTGACCTGACTCCCCTGCGGACCAGTCTAGGACTCGACCGCCTTCATCATCCCCGTTCTTGGCATGGCTCAACGTCGTTCACCCAATAGATTCTCGTCTTCGTCATCGGGTAGTTACCATCGGAAAGCAAAACCCTCAATTCGCCATTCGTCCGCTGCAAGACGCGCTCTCGCTTTCGTCACCAGATTCCAGAGGTCAACTATTGGTTCCCACGCCTCGCGCGCGTCCGCACCCTCCTCTTCAGATACCATCTCTGTTCGCCCTATCCTTGCTACCTTACAGCCGAATTTACGTCGATTGCCTAGTCGCCAGTGTCTCCTACAAAAAAATAGCATGCGCGATGTGAGCCAGCATTTCGATGTGCCCGTTGGTTCCAAGAGAAAACGCGTCGTTGCTCTCAACGAGAATACTCACGCGAATGGTCGTCCAATGCGTGGTCCCGGAAGACCCAAGAGGCGGAGAGCGGTTACGGTGGATTCCGAAGCCGACGATGCCGCGACTTTGATGGATGTCGACGCGCATGATCGGTGGAGTGGATCAGATGACTCCGAGGCGGACAGCGATCGAGAGGAGTCTTGTAAGCTGTACTCTCAACTACCATCATCTGATGCTTATGGTAAAATAGCGGATGACTTTCTTATTGGCGAGGCATCCATTAGGCAATTATTGCGGTTGCGCAAGGATGAGCTGGTGCGCCTCTATGTCGCGGCCGGTCTTTCAGAGGATACCGAGTCCCTGACAAAACCCGAACTGGTTGACGCCATCATCTGCGCGCGCGACGATGTTGCCTCACTTCCTCCTTCTTCCCCTCCAGGAAGAGGAGACGGCAACTCTAGTGAATTTTCATCAGATGACGGGAACGTTGCGGGTGATGAGGAGACGGATGTCTGTGCCAAGTACACGGGGGGTTCGAATCTTAGGAGGCGTGTAACTGTCAACGGTACGGGGCATGTGGCCTCGCGTGCCCTGAAGACGCGTAGCTTGTCGTTGGGTCAGCTTAACATGCACCCATGTCCTATTGAACTAAACGAGATCCCGGAGAAGAAAACCGAACTTGAGACTGTTACCAGGTCGGTACACTGGCGTTGCTGCTACTGTTATCATCTGACCATGCGACCAAACTTTGGTAGGCGACGAAACACGCGTTTGACTTCAAGCCGGTCTCCTCCAATGATGACATCTTCTAACCCTCTCCCGTCGCCACCTGTTACACGTCTCCGTACGCGCAAGGGTTCTGGAGAACATCTCTCGGCCCAAATTCTCACGTTGAAAACCAAAGCCAAACCTAGACAAGTTGAGTTTAGCGAGGATGTCCAAGCACAGTCTCCTCCAGCGTCTGGTGACGAAAGTGAACTCACCGATCTCGCGGAGCTGGAGGCAAAGATCGCGACTACTTCACGTAACCCTCGTCGCCTTCGCAGTAGAGACAGGGTGAATGGCAACACCTCTGCCCATACTCATGACGCAACTCCGAGGCAAAGAGCAAGATGTAAAGGCCCTTCAGAACCGGAAGAATATGAAGCAGAGGAGACCCAGTGCATGGATGACGAGGATGAAGTTGACGAACTTATTTCGTCTCCGTCACCATCGCCGCCGCCGGGGAATGGTCGGCGCACGCCTGTTAAACGACGCTTGCGGCCACGGAGGACACAAACTTACACACCACCGAGGGATGATGGCAGTGAGGGTGACGATGAGGAGGAAGAGGACCAAATCAATGAGGACGTGGCAGAGGAGATGGACGATGAAGGTGCTGAGAACCTTCATGAGGACGAGGATTTTTACGCAAACAGTCCATCATACCCTATGGAGACGACGCTTCTGAAGCTACGGAGTGGGAGAGTCGTTGGCGGCGAAGGTCTTAACGGGGATGAAGGAGAGCAAGATGACCAAGAGATTGATTTGGAACTCGAATCGGTTGACGTGGACGCTGAAAGTGGAGACGATCCCGATCCCGATGAGGTCATGGGGGAAGAAGATTGTAAGTATCCATCATCCTACCGGTTTAGCGCGCTAATGGTCGACAAAGTTGATCTAACCCTCGCCACTAAGAAGACACTGATCCGCCTTCGCCGCGACGACCTTGTTCGACTCTGCGAGACACGCGACCTTGATGTAGCTGGTACAAAGCCTCAACTTGCACAGTCCCTATTGCAGTGGCGTGATCGTCACGCGAATGGGTTCTCTTCGCCATCCTCAACGGGTACTGTGCGACCTCCCTCGACGATTCGTGTTCGTGGCGGTCGTCGTAGAACAAAGAGTCGTAGTCACAGCACCACTCCGCCGGTGCTTGTGCGCTCCCGTGTTCACCAGGACGAGCCCTGTACGCCTCCGATATCAAACGAGCAACAGAATCAGCCGGAGCCAGAACTTGAACTTGATCTGGAGAGTCTAGGGCTTGAAGATCGCGAGATACCCCCTGATAAGCTAACGAAGTTAGAAAAGATTGGGAGTGGTGGATTCAAGGATGTCTACATTGGGAAGTTCAAGGGTAGACGGGTTGCAATTGCCGAGTTCCGGGATCAGCTCAGTTCAAGTTTGTCGTCACCATGTCCCGCGAGGGTTTTCACTAACCACTCTGGTAGTGGACATTAAAGAACTCAAACTACTTGGGGCGTTCGACCATCCGAACATTGTACGCTTTGTGAGTGTTGCCTTGATTTCATCACACGTAATCTAGAACTACTTCTGTAGCTCGGTGTCAGTATACCGGAGAATACGCGCGAAACGCCTGTAATGATCGTCAGCGAACTGTGTTCAAATGGTGACTTATTTGATTACATCCGGAATGTCTCCGTGCCTTCGCTATACAAAGCTGTGCGTATCTGTTTCTTGCCTTGCTTAGTGTATCTGGAGGCCTCTTTGATAGCTAAGCATTATGCTCGACATCGCCTATGGACTGGAATACCTTCACACGCGCAAGCCTTCGATTATTCACCGGGACTGCAAGTCCTCAAATATCCTTATTACTTCTCGTGGTGCTGCAAAAATTGCGGATTTCGGCCTAGCAAAGGTCAAGCAATCAACGCGGTCGATGGTCCGAAGTGTGGTCGGTACGGTGAATTGGCAAGCGCCGGAGCTTTGGCACGCCCACCCCAAGTATAATCACAAGGCCGACGTGTTTTCCTGTGCGATGGTTTTCTGGGAGATGCTCCAGTGGCACCTTCCGACCAAGAAATTCCCGTGGGAGGTGGGCATTATGTCCTTGTCGGGTGACGTATAGCTGAATATCTCCAAAGGGCATGAACGAACATGCCATCTATGAAACGGTGGGCGCCAAACGACAACGGTGGGGTTTTATGTTGCGATATCTGAGGAGATCCACTGACGGGTTGATTGCTGTAGGCCTTCTGTGAGCGGGTTACGAAAACAGTACTGTCCGGAAATTGTCGGCCTCATCGAATGCATGTGGGCGCATGATCCCGCGGAGAGACCCACGATGTCCGAAGTTGTCCAGAAGCTTGAACAGCTTGTTGCAGCTTATCGATGATTGGCAATGGCTCGACCCAGTATAGCACTGATGAAAGTGTTTTTCGACTATGGTCCAGGCGATGGCCGCCAACAGAGAACACACGGATGAGCGTTATACTTTGTGGTATCAAGATTCGATCCGCATGGACGATTGGCTGCCCGCTTATTGTTTATAATTAGTGGCAAGCGTTGAGTGTCTTCGTTACTGCATTTTTCAGCAAATTATATCCCGCATTGTAACCTACTAGTAGCAATTCATTTGTGAAGTCCAACTTGAGGCGTAGGGTTACCGACACTACAGTAGTACTTGCTAGCATCTCGGTATTCTGGCCGGCATACGGGAGGGATTTGTAGCATGCTACGTAGTGTTCCAGCGACTGGTTGTAGGTACAAAACCGAAGGGGAGCAGGTGTCTCACCGAACCGCCGTGCCGGCGGGGGAGGCCGTGATGCCACTCTCAGCGTTCGAATACTCCATCACTCACCGTCGTTCCCCTCAGTGAACATGCTCAGAGTCCCCCAGGCCTTGTGGTCTCTCAGGGCTGGCCGCTGCTATTCGGGCCCACTCCAAATGTCGCTCGTTTCACGCCCAGCCCTATGCCATCTTACACGTTCGCTTGCAACTGGCTCATATCCGGAGCGAACGAAGCCCGTCATTCCTATTGAGCCGCATCCTAGATCTCGTTTCCTTCTCCGTACTTTGCTCGTTGCAAAGTACACCTCTTATTTCGTGCTGTCCTCGGCGGCTGGCTTGTTCGCCCTCGGAGCAACTATTTTCATACACGATGCATTCACGTACACGGACAAACATGTCGAGCGCGTTCCTGTGTCGCCCATAGCGTTGCACCCTGAGCGTGGTGGTCCAAAAAACTTGCCCGTGGTGAATGCGCTTCTCGCGGACGAGGAAGACGAAGAGTTTAGGAAGTTGAACGAGAAGCCCAAACTTGTCATCGTTGGAGGGGGTTGGGGGGTGAGCTCGTGCGCCCTTCTAGTCCGTTCGTTTTCTCAACTACCCAAGGCTGTCTCGGTGCTACAAAACTTGTCGCTGGGCGACTATCATGTGACCATCGTCACCCCGGAGACATTCACTACGTTCACTCCTCTCTTACCATGTGAGGTCCCTTTGGATTCACGTTGTTTGCGCATCCTTGATTGACCCCCTTGCAAAGCTGCTGCCGTAGGCACAGTGCAGGTCCGCAGTCTAATTGAGCCGATACGCAAAATTATTGCTCGGCTCCATGGTCAAATGGTTTGCGGAAAGGCAACAGATCTGGTGATGTCCGATCGGTTATTGGAAGTCGAAACCATCGGGCCCGATGGGGCTGTCCAGAAAATATACGTACCGTCAGTCTTGGGCATGTGAGGACTTCATGACGATGGATTCACCTTGTTTGTCTTCCAGTTATGATAAGCTGATCATTGCAGTCGGCTCGGTTTCCAGCACGCACGGCGTCCCCGGATTAGAGCACTGTTTCCAGCTAAAGACCATATCGGATGCACAGGCCATTCGACGCCGGATCATGGGTGCGCTGATCCGTACCGTGTCTCGTAAGTTGCTGGAAAACCGTCTTCAGATAACTTCGAGACAGCAACTTTGCCGACCACGACCCCGGAAGAGAGAAAGCGTTTGCTGAGTTTCGTGGTCTGTGGAGGGGGGCCCACGGGCGTCGAGACAGCTGCCGTGCGTGCTCCCAGTCTCCTATCTCCTGGACTCTGACTGGGCCGCTGCAGGAAATCTACGATTTTTGTCAGGAAGACATTATGAATTACGTGCGCTCCCTTTCCCTGAAGTTTTTTTTTTAATTCAGACACCGCCGTCATTCCCAGTTCCCGAAACTGTGTCGCGAAGAGGTCTCGATCCATGTCATCCAGTCGCGCGAGCACATTTTGAACACGGTATGTTTAAGTTGCACTTGGTCGAAGAACAACGATAGACTCATGTGCACAGTATTCTGACGCCATATCCAAGTACGCGGAGGTACGTTCGCTCTCCTCACTCCATTTTGGTCCAGAACTCATGTTGGCATTCGTCAGGCGAAATTTAGGCGTGACGAAGTGGACCTTATCACTTCGGCTCGCGTCCGGTCGGTACACCATGATCACGTCGTGTATACTCTGCGGTCTCCGGACGGGACAATCACTGAGCACGAGATTCCCACTAATTTCGTATTGTGGTCGACGGGAATAGCCATGAACCCATTAACGAAGCGGATCTCGGATCTTCTACCCAACCAAGTCCATAAGAAAGCGATCGAGGTTGACGCACACCTCCGCGTAAAGGGTGCACCGCTCGGCGAGGTCTATGCTCTTGGAGACTGCGCGACGGTGAGTGTTTGCGACAGTTCTTGCCTACTGCTCGTTGACCAGGTCGCTGTGGTAGATCGAGACATCGCTCGTAAGCCATCTGCTTGAGCTGGTCGAAGAGGCCGACAAAAACAAGGATGGAAAAATCGACTTTGATGAATTTGATTTCATGGGTGAGAAGCTGCTGACCAACATTATCTTGGATCATTGCCCTCATCATATGACAGTCTCGAGGATCAAACAACGCATCCCTATGGCGGAGTCCCATCTGCAAAAGGTTGGCGTCGAACATTGCACATGTTTCTTTGTTCATGACCATTAAAGGTCCGCACATTGTTCGACTTGTACGACTCGGATGCGGACAATAGTCTGTCGTTGAACGAGCTCTGCAACCTTCTCGAAGAAATAGGGAACAAGATTACGGCGTTGCCGGCTGTCAGTTGCTTTCTTTGTTGCTAGTGTCAGGAGCTAACACTGTCGTCGTCTACAGACGGCACAAGTCGCTTCTCAGCAAGGTAAATATCTCGGGAAAAAGCTCAGCAAACTTGCTTTGCAGCACGAGGTTTTGGAAGCAAACAATGTCAAGGACTTGGATGAAGCTGTGAGCGGGCCGTTCCGGTACAAACACCTTGGCAGTCTGGCGTATATTGGCAACGCCGCTGTATTTGATTTGGGACAACTCTCTGTCATGGGCGGTTTGGTCGCAATGTATGCTTGGAGAAGTGTATACTGGAGCGAACAGGTGTCTGCTAGGACGAGGGCGCTGCTCATGATCGATTGGATTATCAGGTTGGCCCCTTGGTGAATTTGTAGCGACGAGCCAACTGACCCTTTGACAGGGGTGTTTGGGGCCGAGACCTCTCACGGCTATGACATGATGACAAATAGCATGTTTTACTTGAACCCTGAATGAACCAAACTAGTATTGCGCGATCATAAGAGTCGGATGTCGGGATGGATGTAACGCCACCCAGTGTTTCATGTTGATGTAACACTTCGGGTTACCATCATTCTGTCCACTCGAATGAACCAATGACGGCCGTACCACCTATGACGTGACCCTGGTTCGGTGCAAGTATGGTCATCTTTTTGTTTGGAGTGTCCATATTTGTTCTAGAGCGAGCGGGAAGGGGGGTGGATGTGAACCCAGGAGAGAAATTCAAGGCGCGGAACTTACATGACAAGAAACCCCACGGCAGACAAATCGAGAATTTCCTCGTCGTATCGCTCGTTTTCGTCCTCGTTGAAGGAGGCTAGCAAGGCAAGCACCTTATTGTAGAGTCTTGCACCGCTGGAGGCTGGATCTAGCAATGTGGGCTGCATTTCCGACAGGACGCGTGCAGCACCAATGGGCAAGGCCGAGGAGGGTGCCATGGACTCTGAACGTGCGATTCAATCGTACGCCGAAGGAGCGAGGATCGACGGATGAGTTATTCACCTGGACCGATGCGATAGAGTGCAAGGTCAGTAAAGTTGATAATGGTCGAAGAAGGGGAGAGGATGAGCTCTGTAGCTGCCTCCCCTCCCACGAGGCCCGAGGATATGCCTGGAGGAGGATCGATCTTTTCGCCGTACATGTAAGCGTGAAGCTGGTAGTTGTGTACACGTTCTCGGTAAGTGTGGTCGAGCTCGACGACCTAGGATGGCAGGATCAGAAGAGAGAGGGCTGGAAGAAAGCGTAAAGTACCCCTCCGGACTTGGGGATTTTGACGACTGTGAGCTGACCGCCGTAGAGTCGCTGCATCTCGGCGTTGAGTTTTTCATGGCCGACGACGAGGATGACGTTTACTGGAAGGGGAGAGTGAGGACGAGGGAAGGCGAGGACATGGACATACTCTGGAACGCATCGACACACGCTTTGATGAGGGTGTGGCGAGTATCTGCACCGGATCCAGAGCTGGGACCGGAAGCAAATGAGGAAGGGGTGTCGACGATCAAGCCCGATACGCGAACTGTGCGTGCCTGGTTGAGACGGAAGGGAGGGAAGGGGGAGAGTGGATACCTTGAGGGTCGAGGTCACGTCGCTCGAGGACATTGAGACCGAGGTTGCGGATCAAGCGATCGAGTAGCGGGGGATTCCTTTTGGTGTCCGGATGGCCGTACCAATAAGTCAATGGGATGAGAGCATTGGAAGCGACGGCAGTAGGAGCCGAAGTCGCCGCGGAACCCAAAGGATTAGCAGGGGAGGCCGTTCCAATAGGGCTCCGGACTACGGCGGCAGAGATCGTCCCTGGAACAGACCACGCGCCCTGGGATGTGGTGAGGTGTATGCAGGAGACGGGGCAGGGAGAGGGGACGGACCTGGGCAGGGTCCAGGTTGACGAGGAGGGGAGACCAGTTTTGGGCGACGCGGACGGTGTAGTTTGTGAGGATCTTTGAGATGGACGTCTTTCCAGAGTTTTCTGGGCCCAGAATGAGGACCCGGGGGGGCTGTGTGATGGTGTGCTGGTCGTCGTCGTCGCGAGGGGAGCCGTGAAGGTCGCGGAGGGCGCGAACGCGCATCTGCTCGAAGGCAAAGTGGATGTTTGCGTAGGTGGACATTGGGGTCTCGTCGGAGACGTACTCTGTCGAGGGACGGCCGGTGACGTGGACCGGGGTGAGTGGGGACGCAGGCGGGGAAGAGAGGGACTCATCTGGATGGTGCAGCCGTGCCAGGTGAAGATGGCGGCCTTGCATTCCGAGCCAAAGAGATAAGATTTGCCCTCTGCGAGCTCTGCGCCGAATATTTCAGCGTTGCCCCTGATGAGCTGTGGGGGGTGAGGTACGGCGGGGAGGGGGAGGAGGAGGAGGGGACCTTTACTGCGAGGGAGGCGGCGGGGTCGAGTTCGAAGCGGTACTCGCTCTCTGGCTCGAGACGCCACTCTCTCCTCTCTCTCTCGGACATGGGCGTGGTCGAGAACGAGTGACAGCCCGATCGACAGTTCAGGGCATCGCCAGACTCCGACGGTCGATCGCCCTTTATAACCCCGGCCTCGTTCACCCGTCCCTCGTCGAGATGGCATCCACCCTCCCCGAGAAACACTTGCCGCCCCTCGCATACAACCAGGCCGACGTCGACGCCGCCGCCGCTCTCGTCGCCGGCACACCCGTCGACCTCTCCCAAGAGCAGGCGCGCCGTCTTCGGTATGCACTTCCTGCCCCCGTCCTCGCCTCCCCGTCCTCACCCCTCCTGCCAGGCGCAAGATCGACTGGCACATCATGCCGTTCATGTGCAGTATGTCCCAGCCTCTTCTCCCCCTCCCCTTCTCACCCCTCCCTCCACAGTCATGTACCTGTATGTCCCCCTGCTTTACCCCCGCTCCCTCTCTCATTCTCCCAAGGATCACCTTCATGGACAAGACGACCCTCGGCCAGGCCGCCGTTCTCGGCATACAGTGCGTCCCATCCCCCTGTCCCCGCCCCTCTCATCGACCTCGCTACTAGAAAGGGCGCTCATCTGAATGCCACCCAGTTCAACTGGCTCGGCACCATCTTCTACTTTAGCTATCTCCTCTTCCAGTACCCACAAAATCTCGCCCTCCAACGCTTTCCCGTTGGCAAATGGATGAGGTACCGTCCCCCATCCCCTCTCCTACCCCGCTGACTGCTCTCCAAGCATCAACATCTTCTTCTGGGCAGTCATCCTCTGCTGCCATGCTGCTTGCACTTCCTTTGGTGCCCTCTTTGCCGTTCGCTTTCTCCTCGGCATGTGTGAAGGTGCTATCACCCCCGGTTTCATGATCGTCACCGCCATGTTCTATACCCGCAGGGAACAGACTCGCCGTGTCGGTTATTGGTGTCAGTCCTCCCCTCCATGCCCCCGCCCCATCTCTCACTTTCTACATTCAGTTCTCATGAATGGCTTCGCCGTCATCCTCCTCGGCTTCATTGCCTATGGCGTCCTCCATACCCGCACTCCCAACTTCATGCCCTGGCAGTGGTGAGCACAGCGATACCCGCCTTCCCTCTTTCCTCACTTCTCTCCTCACCTCCAGGCTCATGGTCATCACCGGCATCATAACCCTCCTCACCTCGGTTCTCTTCTGGTGAGCGTGTCTCCATTCAGCGCTTTTCCTCCATGCCATCTCCGCTGCCAGGTTCTTCTTCCCGGATTCTCCGACGAACGCGTGGTTCCTGACTCCGGAAGAGCGCGTTGCCGCAGTGACGCGCATCCGAGTGAATCAGGCCGGTGTGGAAAACAAATCGTTCAAGATAGAACAGTGAGCTGCTTCCATTCAAGCTCTGCTTCCGTCTCATCAGATATCGTTCCTCGAGATTCTACGAAACCATAAAAGATCCCAAAACCTGGCTTCTGGCCTTTTTCGCGGCTGTGGCGTACGTCTCATCTATCCGTTTGCCCCGCCTTTTTCTGACTCGAACACTACTCCCATCTAGTAATATCGTCAATTCGGTGTGGCCCCATCTGATCACGCCTGGGTCCAGCACTCAAAGAACGTCATTTCCTTAGCTCACTAATCAGCGTCAGCTCATAGTTGCCCAGTTTGGTTTCAATGCCATCCAAACAACCCTCCTTGGCTGTGTGGACGGCACCGTCGAGAGTGCGCAGCTCAGTGGAATCTAACCTCGTTTGGCCTGCTGACCGAACCTTGTGACAGTCTTGACAATTTTCCTTGGAGTAACGCTTGCTTCACAGCCCTACATTGGCCGTGCTTATGCTGGAGTGCTGATGTATGTCCCCGCAATCCTCGGTGCAATCCTAGTCAGCACCCTTCCGTTCTCGGACAAAGTCGGCCTCCTTTTCTCCTACTGGATATCCGGTGAGTTCCCGGATCACCCGTCTCAAAGTGGGTGCTGTCTAACAATGTCCCATCAGTCTTTGCCATTGCTCCATTCCCCATATTTCTGGGATGGGTGGCATCCTTGACAGCTGGTCATACTAAACGCGAGTTGTCCTTCCCTTTCCCTTGGAGTCGCAGTCTGACGGTTGTTTTGGCAGGTATAACCACAAACGCCGTCATACTCTCTGCTTACGCAATTGGAAATGCCGTCGGCCAGTTTATGTGGAAGTCACAGTACCGTCCACGGTAGGGCTCACTCGGCTGTCCCACCACCCGCGTTCATCCTCGTCTAGAAACCATGTCCCGTGGGCTGTCATCACTGCTACCAATTTTGCTTCTGCGGTCACCCTTCTCATCTTACGCTACTTGTATTGGCGTGAAAACAAAAGTCGCGATGCCGAAACTCGAGATGACACGTACGACATCGTTTACATTAGGACCGAGTCCGGGGAAGAACGCCAGGTGGACAAGGCAAGTGTGCCTGAGAACTCCATCAGGACAATGTTGATCATCGTTCATAGGCTTTCCTCGATTTGACCGACAAGCAAAACCGCGATTTCCGATACGTCCTGTGAGCCCCGACCCGTAGGCTCAACCCGCCTGGGAGACAGCATCTTCTATGATAATGTAGCACTAATATCTACCTACCTGTACTTGATTTAGAGTCTGCGACTCTTTGCCTTCTAGGATTGGGATGGTGGATATTCATCTTATAAGTGTCCTTTACGGGGTTTTCGGTCGGGACGACTTCTCGTGCCCAAGCAATGATTTCCCATCTTTTGGTCTCCGCCTGCGTGCTTGGACAAGCATTCGTTGGATCCTTGCGAGAGAGAACCCATGGAGGGCTCTATGTAATCGCAGGAATCTGCATATTCGGAATCGTCTGAGTAAGAGGAATCAGAGGTACTGGTGTTTTCCAACAGGGTTGAACAGGTGCTGCAACAACTACAAGCAAACGATATACATGACAAGGAAAATTCGACCCGAGGTCTAGCAGGGTCTGTAACGTCATTTGTTTCACGGAGGTGAAAACTCGATGAGCACGTCGAGTACCCTGAGCTGCACTGCAGACTCGAGAAACCCAAGTCGGAATCGTCCGAGTGATGCTGGTTGCAAGACCGTAATGATGTATGACCGCACGTCGGTTCGTCCGATCCCGTCGCAAGGGTTGACCTTGGCAAACGACTTGGACAAATGCAACACATTCCCCGAAGCGTCGTTTGGCAACGCCACCGCAAGGTGCAAGCGCTCGACGACCAGCTCACATAATCATACAGGCACGCTGGCAGTGGCATTGGCAACGGAACTCGAGCGAAGCGAGAGCTCGTCCACGATATGCGCGGTGCAATCTACTACCTCAGGTGTTGCTACGAGGCGGCGCGGTACGTATGCGATGATGCGAACGTGATGCGCGTCATACATGAGACCGAAGAGGACCAACCACTCTGGAAAAGATTCTGTGATGATTCCGACGGGGCCTCCTTGCACCAACGAAGCGAGGCGCGCGAGATGGAATCGTCCATAGCTGCTTGGCTCTTCGGGGATAGATCCAAATCTGACAGTTCCGGGTCGGAAATCAGGAGATGTGGCACAAGCGAAGCGTCGCATCTGAGTCGATTCGTTTATCCTAGAAAGCAAGTACCGAGTGTGATAAAATATAGGCGTGAGAAAGGAGAGCGCGACGGCTGTCGAGAGACACACTACATACAGGTAAGATCGAGTAGACAAGTATGAAAGATAGCCAACTCACCTCAATCGTCGTGCGGTGCAACGGACTGAGGCGTCTAGGTACGAGACGGGGGTCTTTTGCACGATACGAAGTGCATTAAAGTAAAAGGAGTAAGACATAAGGTTGCGAGTAGAATGGCTGTTAAGCTCAGGGAAAAACAGGGCACGCATGAGGGTACTGTAATATGCTCGCTAAACAAAGGGTGCTTTATCTAACGTTCGTGGCGTCTGCGCGTCGCTTGAGCACTGGCGATTGCTCGGTTCGCTCGCGCTTGCTCTCAGGAAAAACGTCATGTCCCAGGAGGAGCGCAAAGTCCATGCGTCGGGAAGAACGCTGCAATTGGGGATGGCTCGTCACTGGAACATCGCTGGTTTGTCTGTCCTAGCTAGATTGCAGACATCGCGGGCATGCATACCTCCTTGCGCTGGTATGAGGAATACCCTCAAATGCGCGAGGAACGAACGTCGCCAGTGAATCGTCCGTCTCAAAGTTGGTCAATAACTGCGAGACGACGTCTGGCGGCAGCTCTCCGTCGGACACGATCAAACGTAGCCCCGCGACACCCTCCGAGCCAAACCGAACGTTGCGAAAGGGACAACGCTGCTTCGCAACGCATTCCGTTCCACACTTTCCGTCGTCAATGGCCAGTAACTCCTTGTAAGGCGCATGGTACTAAGCAAGATGATCGAGCCGAGACAAAACGAACGAACCATCCACGAAGCGGGCACGACGAGTTTTGGCTTCCAGTGAGAGCGAAGATGTAGCACGTATGCTAACGACTGCCTGATTTCTAGCGGACATGTCTCGAGCGACTTCCTGCTCAGCGGCAACAGCCTGTCTGCGATCATCCAACCTGAAAGAAGGTCTAGCCTCGCTGTCTCACCTGTCCCGCTTAAGCGTCTCGGGATGTGTACAGACCATCTAGACCTGTAGAATGAGCGACAGGCAGTGGTGGGCAAAGGATGCTGAGGTACAAGTTGGTCACCGATGACCAGAATGAATCAACCAGTAGTGGAGCGCGTAACGACGACATGTTCAAGATCACATCGTGCGGTCGCACGACCAATCGGACCGCTACATAATCGAACAAGCAACCTCCAGGAGTCGTGGTTGGGTGGTCATCACATTCACGTGTGACAATTGTTCTTATATATTATTCCTTTACATAAACGAGGCTACTTTGACTACCTTTCGCACAGCAGCCGAATTGCCCTCAAGGTATCGGTATGTTGTCTGAAATTCTCGACTCATCGGGTGCTTCACCTTGGAGCCCGACAACGGCGCGGCCTTGGGTACTGTGATCGGTCTTCCAAAGAAGTCAACTGGCGGCTTATGTGAGGGGCTTCAGGTTAAATTCATCGAAAGCTGGAGCCATTACAAGCTCTCACCTTGTCTGCAACGTCGGCGTGTTTTTCTGTGCGAGCCCGTTTACTGAGAGGACCAAGGCCAAGGCCGGATGATTGGGTTGGTTCCAAGGGACCTTCCTCTTCCCCATCACCTGTCGTATCACCAACGCCATCGAGCTCTTGTGTAGATGTCCTGCAAGGGCACTAAATGAAGGATACGAAGGGGAAGGCCAAGACCTATGCACCGACCTCTTATGGATTAACCCAGGATTCACTTTCTCGGTTGCGACCGCCTGTCGTCCGACTAAAGAAGCGTCAATCTGCGACGCAGTCAGTTAGAAGGGTTAAAAAATGAAAAAGTAACACGGACCTCTGTGGCAATAAGGTGACGAACGGCATATCTTGGGACTGCAATGTCAGGTGCACGTCTCCCGTCATAGGTCACGAAAACATCTATTGGTCTGTGACTTTCATCTGAGTGATAACCGAGATAATGTTGCGGTAGTACGCACGGGTCAAGTCTGTAAACCATCTGTCCATCTTCTGCTCTCTCGTGGACGAATCGAAGTTCGAGAGAAACCATGATCTCGATGAGACGACTTAGCAGAGCACGCTCTGCAGTTTTGATCACTTGGCTGTTAACCTGTGACGTGGGACGCAAACTTAACCTTCGTAAGTGGAGGTATAACAATACTTACAGGTCGCAAAGGGGGTGATATTATTCGATTAATGTATGGAGCAAACTCTAGCTGGAGAACCTGACCCATGATCAAGTGTCGGTTAGCCCCTGTATTCCTCCCGGAAGCGCAAATCCCATCAGAGAGTGATCTCAGGATATCCTCGTTAGTACGCGTGATCAACAAGTTCTACGCGCAATGGGTATCAGTAGCAACAAGGCACCGTGGTTGAGTGTACTTGCATCCCAATCTGTTGAGTCCCTTTCAATCCGTTTTTCCCCACGCTCTTGGCACAGAGGGTGAAATGAAGCAAGCAGGTATGGAAGGTAAGCTTGCAGGCCAAAGTCACCGTCGGCGTACATGGCCGAAGACATTATATCAAACGTCCCTAGCCACTCATTCGCTTTGTCGTATCGACTCATGTTCGCTTCATGTCGGCGACAGTTCGGATAGTGGGCGAAGCATCCTAAAGTTAAAGTTATCGGACAGCGAAAGGTTTGTCTTGAAGAGAGCGTACCGTTAGCAATGCTGGGGAGGTTATTGAGTGCTTCTATAGCCCGACTGAGGCGATTCACATAGCGCGCCTCCTCCACGTTAGCCATTGCCAGTTCCCGGATTCGCTTACGCGACAATGGAGCAAATAGCTCATTCAAGACAGCTGTTGTAGTAGCATCCCCCTCTTTCATACCAACCGTGGCACGACGGATTAATTCCTCCGTGACACACTCATTGTGTGATTTTATGAACTATTTTATGGCGGTCAATAACACAATTGATACAAAGCAGAGATACCAGCCTGTAGGGTGTTCAGGCAACCCCTTAGATCACCTTTCGCGACATTGACCAAGGTGCTCAGTGCTCTCGTATCTGCATCTAGCTTTTCGAGTTCACAGATCTCCCGAAGTCGTCTGACTATGTGAATGTCAGCCGGTCGTGTATATCGAATCTGCTTTGCGTGGGGACGAAGCTTAGCCAATGAGTGCGCATTCTGGTCGTTACAAATACAAATGATCGGCCTCAACAAAGGTCGCTTGTCGTTCTGTGCTCCAACCTTGCCTATTTAACTAAGTCAAGGTATGATTGAGGTAAGAAACCCGCCTACGTTTTTTCTTTGGTCTATCTAGGGTCAGTGAAACGAGTTTCTGGGTGAAACTGTTTGACTGCGAACAAGGCTTGAGCGCTCGAAGAAGATCAAGCAAATGTCATACATTGTCGCCACCGCCAGTCGCGCCATCGATTTCATCGATGATGAGTAAGACAGGTTTCATGCTGCCAACTGCAGAACCTGATTCAAGTATGGGACGGACCCGGTCATCGATTGACTGCGCCGATCGCGTGTCACTGTGGCGGGCTTGGTCGAAGTGAAGATCGCTACATAAAGCGGAATCACCTGGCGTTGATTTCCACTGCTTCGTAGCCCGCTTGCGCCGCAATGACGTGGGCTAGTGTAGTCTTGCCGAGGCCAGGAGGTCCAGATATCAGGAGCAACTAGTGACAGTATTGTTATTCTTCGCAGATGGGAGTGCGAGCCTAGCAGTTACCCTACCTTTTCCTTTGGCCGATGGTATTCGTCTTCGGGATCGTGGTTCTGGTCATCTTCTCTTGGCCGCTTCTTATTTCTTCTTTTGCCGAAAACGCACCAGTCCCACTGTTTCACCCAAGCCATCACTTCTCTGGCAACCCTTTCATTGCCTAAAAGCTCCGTGAAGCGTTGAGGGCGATATTGATCAACCCATAGCATGTCATCAAGCGGGCGATGAGATACATCCGGTTTCGAAGTCCTTTCCTCCCTAGTATGAGAGCCATATATGACATACGGAAATAGCTCTGTGCGTACGGAGTAATGATGTTTGAAGCTGCAGACACTGAAAGCTCATCCATGAGCCTATGAATGGGAACATCCAGTAGGTTTGCTATCGGCGGAGTTGAAGCTGACTAATACCCAGGTCAGCAGTGGTCGGACGAAATATGATTGCGCACCTTCTGTGGGACCATCATTTTGGGTTTGCGCGAAATAACAATATGTCCTCCGTCAAAGCTTGTCGCCCGAAGAGGTGCGCGAGGATGCGTCCACACGCGAGAGGTAAGATGTCTTGAAGGCTCTGGGTTCTCTTTGGAGTAGTTGGGCTTGAGACCTAGGATATCTGAAACTAAAGGGAAAGCGTCATCTGTTTCCGATTAGAAGCAAGCCCTCGGCGTGGACGCTGGAATACTCGCCCTGCGACGATGCAAGTAATCTCGTCGAAAGAACTGGAGTATTATGTAGTCATGACCAGGCGCGTTGAACGAAGTAAGGTAGTGCTTACCCTCGTTTTCTGACGGCGGCGCGTCATCACTCATACGAGAGCCACTTTGGTCAAGGAGAGGGTCCGGAGTAAAAGCAGGACGTGCGGAATTGAGTGTCGCGGCCAAGAGACCATTGGGGACGAACGCAGGCGGTGAAGGAGAGGGGTGGAGGCCGAGTAGTCCGGTCGGCAGGAAGGTCTCTACCATCGCACGCGTCGTGGTACTGACGCGACCGTGATTTTCCCACGAACGCGTCACAATTCCTCCGTTATGTACTTGTCACTGTTTCCCCACTACTTCGATTGGGGGAGCAGTTACACGCTTTTCCGACCAACCACGTCCACGACCCAGGGCCCTCGATATTCGAGCCGGCTGCACAACGGCGCTGGCAACTTGAGTTATTTTACGTGAGCGATGCGGCCAAAGTCGGGTGAGTCGGAGCTTGGAGCTGAATTCGAATTTTGCGTTGGCGTGTCGGGAGAGTATTTCTTCTACTCAAATTCCTTCACCTCTGTCGTCTTCGTCGTTCACCGCCATGTTTACCGCCCGCGGCGTCACCCGCGTCTCCAGGAGAGCCGTCAACAACGCAAAGAACTCTTCCCGGTTCGTGCAAACCGCCGCACCGCTGTTGGCCCGCTCTTCCTTCCTTCCTCCCTCCCCGAAGCAGAATGCAGCCGCCCGTCGTTCACGCATTTCTGCTTCTCAACCAGGTTCGTTTTCGTTTCCGTTTTCCTTTCTTTGGTATTCACTGAACGTTTGTGCGTCTGATCCTTTTTTTCTTCCGTGTGTATGCAGCGCGTCATTACGCATCGGAAGCCAAGGGAGCCATTGGTACCGTGAAGACGGTCATTGGTGCTGTCGTCGACGTTCAGTTCGAGACTGACACCCTCCCTCCCATCCTCAATGCCCTCGAGGTTCAGGATTTCCATGGTGGCCGACTTGTTCTCGAGGTCGCATCGCATCTCGGCGAGAACTCAGTCCGCACTATTGCCATGGATGGTACTGAAGGTCTTGTCCGTGGGCAAAAAGTCGTTGACACTGGTGCTCCCATTCAAATTCCTGTGGGCACTGCAACATTGGGTCGCATCATGAATGTTATTGGAGAGCCCATTGATGAGCGTGGTCCTATCAAGGGTGTCAAGCTATGCCCCATCCACGCTGACCCCCCTCCGTTTGTTGATCAGTCGACTACGGCCGAAGTCCTCGAGACAGGCATCAAAGTTGTCGATCTTTTGGCTCCTTATGCACGCGGTGGAAAGATTGGTCTCTTCGGTGGTGCTGGTGTCGGAAAAACCGTGCTAATCCAGGAATTGATCAACAACGTGGCTAAAGCTCACGGTGGTTTCTCTATTTTCTGCGGTCAGCATACACTCGCTTTCGTCATGGCTTTGTATTAAACCTCATCCCTTGTTGGCTAGGTGTGGGTGAACGTACTCGTGAGGGTAACGATCTCTACCACGAAATGATTGAAACTGGGGTCATTAACTTGGAGGGTGACTCCAAGGTTGCTCTTGTCTTCGGTCAAATGAACGAACCCCCGGGTGCTCGTGCTCGTGTCGCCCTGACCGGTTTGACCATCGCTGAGTATTTCCGTGATGAAGAGGGCCAGGACGTACTTCTCTTCATCGATAACATCTTCCGTTTCACTCAGGCTGGTTCGGAGGTGTCTGCCTTGCTCGGCCGTATTCCCTCGGCCGTAGGTTACCAGCCAACTCTCTCAACTGATATGGGTGGCATGTATGTTAATTCTTCGCTCTGGGTTCCTTTTATAGTTGATGGTATTTTTAGGCAAGAACGTATTACGACCACAAAGAAGGGCTCGATCACTTCCGTCCAGGCCGTCTACGTCCCTGCAGATGACTTGACTGATCCCGCGCCGGCGACTACTTTCGCTCACTTGGACGCGACAACTGTATTATCCCGCGGTATCGCCGAGCTTGGAATTTACCCCGCCGTCGACCCTCTGGACTCGAAGTCTCGCATGCTCGACCCCCGTATTGTTGGCCAGGAACACTATGAGATCGCCACTGCTGTCCAGAAGATTCTTCAAGACTACAAGTCCTTACAAGACATCATTGCCATCTTGGGTATGGATGAGTTGTCGGAGGAGGACAAATTGACTGTAAGCATAACACTTACAAGATACAATCACATTAACAATGTGATTCAGGTCGAACGCGCCCGTAAAATTCAGCGATTCATGTCGCAACCATTCCAGGTTGCCCAAGTCTTCACTGGTTATGAGGGTAAACTCGTTTCTTTGAAAGACACTATCCGGTCGTTTAAGGAAATTCTGTCGGGCGTCCATGATTCTCTGCCCGAGTCTGCTTTTTACATGGCCGGTACGATCGAGGACGTCAAGGCAAAGGCGGAGCAGCTCGCTAAAGAGATGGGTGGCAACTAGAGAGATAGACGTGGGACGGTGTTACCTGCTACCTTGTATGCCGTGTGGCTCCATCGCATAGCATTGTGTTGACACAAAAAACCTTCACTTGTGATACCGCGTCATCGTAGAAGAGGCCAACACATTCGAGGGTGACGCAAATTGTCATCTACCATGGCGGAGTTTGCTTCCAAGGCGCTATAGCCAAGTGGTTACGGCGACAGATTAGAAATCTGTTACTCTCTGAGTGCGCAGGTTCGAATCCTGCTGGCGTCGTGTAGTTTCCTTTTTTTCATCCTATTAGCTGATGCTGTGCTCCGCACCAAATAGAGTAGTATCTGCTTGATATCCGCATCCATCCTGCGCCTCGCCTCTTGCAACCATGGTTCCTACCGTCGACGAGCTCGAGCAATATTTCGACTACGTCGAACGTCTCGTCGTAGACACTCTCGCGGCTGCCTCCCCTGATCTCTCAAACGTCCACGAGACCCTGAACCGTCTCTGGCTTGACATTTCTCGTTTCGGCCCTCCTGGCCTGGCTTCTCTCCCGGATATTCGTGTTCCTGGACTTGGGGCATTCGAGGTACCTCCGCCGCCACCACCGCCACCACCACCAAAGTCTCTGCTCGATAACGCTGGAGATTATATTGTCCAGCACCCGTGGATAACATCGGGCATGGTCATATCAACTCTTGGGGCGGGATTATTGGTGGGATACGGTGTCATCCGCGCTAGGTCTCTTAGAGGGAGACGCATCAAAGGAGTAGCCCCACTGTCCGAGAAACGTCAGGCTGTTGGTACGTGCTTTTTGCTCGCCCCCCGTGACATGGCCTTGATACGTTGTCAAGTTATTTTAGGTGGTGACCATCCCTTGGGATTGTCTTTGATCTTGGAATTCGAGAAACAAGGCTATATTGTCATCACGAGCGTTTCATCCCCGGAAGCCGTCAGTGATATCGAAAGCAAGGGACATGGCTACATTCGCGCCCTCATCCTGGACCCTAGCGAGGTGCGGCCTGGCTTAGTCCCCAATGGAACTGCCTGACGCATTTTCATGCCAGCCTGGGACAATCCCTGTTTTCCTTCGCTCTTTGGCATCTACACTTTCCCGGCGATTTCCTATAACTGCTGCCGGTGACCCATACGCACCCACACCCTACCATCCCATGGTGCATTCTGTGATATCGCTGCTGACCATGCCAACTGCCTCCGTCCATTGTGTGCCGGCGCCATTCGAACAGATCTCCTTGCGTAGCACCTATCTTCCCCATCTCCTTTCGACACACGTTGCACCACTTCAAACAATACAGGCCTTGTTGCCGCTGCTCCGCACGGACTCCTCACGTGCACGTGGTCACAAATCGATTATCCTATGTTTGCCGGCTGCTGACGCACGTGTCGGGCTTCCGTTTGGGAGTGTGAGCGCCATGAGCGCTGCTGCTACTCTCCGTGCCGCCGAAGTTCTTCGCCGAGAAGTTGCTGCTGCCGAAGGGATGAGTGCAATCCGTATCGTGACCGTTGATGTAGGGGCAGTTGGTTCATCGACGGGTGATCTTGGTGTCAGAATCAATATGGATGATTGGACTCCTTCTGAGAAGGCCACATACGGTGCAGCATTCGATACGTTGCAACAAACCCGAGGTTCTCGCGTTCCAGCGGACGTCTCCACTTTCGTTGACAACCTGATCAGCGTGGTCAGTTGCGGAACTCGAGCAAGATACTCGGGAAAATTCGTTTTTGGTATTGGTTTCGGTCTTCTCTACGAACGGGTCAAGGACTGGCTACGAGGTGATAGCTTTGCCATTGGGGCAGGAGGTCGGTCGCGCTGTTAGCCTACCGTTCCATGAATTCAACCCAATCGTTAGCTGGCACATACGCAATTGCTTCCCACCTTCCCTCCGTACTCCTGGACAGCCTTCTGGTCCTTCCTCACCTCCTGATGAACATTCGGAAAGACCTTTCACCTCCACTCCGGCATGCCGACCCTCCCAACAACCATGCTACTAGATCCATAACACTTGCTTCTCACTCGGAGACTGCCCTGGTCACCAGGACGTCTCCTTCGATACTACAATCTACTGAAATAACTACAGCGACTTCGAGATCTGCAGCTATTCCCGAGTCGCATCCTGAGGTCGACGAGCAAGAAATGGTCTCCGATGCGGAAGCGGAAAGCAATTACGGAGACCTTGAGAGCACCGGTGTCGGAAGTAGCTGGGTGAGCTTGGGATCACACAAGTCTTCTGATGAGTAAGCCGCGGTGATGCCTGCAGGTTTCGCTGATGTTGTTTCGGTGGACACTTGTCCTGCTGGGTTCTGAAGTTGATGTTATAAAGCGATTGGCTCCGAAAATCACATCCTCTGTAAATTACCTGTTGTTCGACCACATCCTAACGCGTTTGTTTTATGTGGCACTTTACATCACAAATCGACTGCCTCTGCAAGTCAACTTTGTAATTGAAACGATGGGTAAGGTCTAGGACTGAAAGAACATGAGACCCACCAGTAACACTCTCACCTCGCACATTTCTTCAGGCATCTCTCTTTGGCTTGTCCCTGCGGCGGCACAAATGGATGCGATTGAATCTACCCTCCCGAGACGTCCATCAATAGATCCTCCACTCTCCCTGAATTCCTATCCCCCTTTCCTACCCCACATAACTCTCGCTACGGTCCCCCTGTCAGATCCTGGGATCTCCGACGTACTCCTTGGCGCCATTCCAAGCAACCAACAGCCGATCTGGGCTAACTTTCAGTCCCTCGTAGTTGGTGACCACTACTTTCGCTCCGTGTTCATCGACGTCAGACCTACGCATGAGCTCATGGACCTTAAGAACCACATATCGAACCACTTGCATCATTGTGGCTTCAAATCCAGTGCTCCGAGGTTCCCTCACATGTCGTTGTGTTACATTGCGGATGAGGATGAAAGCCATCGTGATAGGACAGCACGGACGTTGAAAGAGACGGGTGTTGTTTGCGAGGTTGTTGATGCGCCATCCGTCTCACTCCAGTGTGGCGACATCAGTCTATCAGGCTTTGATGGAACAGAGATCTGGGTGGTCAGATGCGAAGGTCCTGTAGAAAGCTGGGAGGTGGGTGAGAGCAAGTTGATTCTCAAACTGTAATACATTCAAGGACGCGAAGGCAGTTCTAGACTGTCAATGTTGAAAGGAATCTGGCATACAACTGATAGCGAGCAGGCCGTTCGTAAAACAAGTGTGATAGCACATATAAAAGTTCACAACATGAGATACCCAATCACCGACACGATCAGGATGCCACAGAAGACCAGCAGGCATCGCTGGAATGTGCGATGGGGACTATTCAATTGCATCTTCATGATATTGTTCTTCCTATCTCCACGATTCAAGAACGTCTTGTAGCGGTGGTTCACCGAACTCCATTCGATATTCCCTGCTATCCAGTCGATCAGCCCGTCTGCATATGCAGTGACTTGTTGATCCGTATCCAGATTGAACGAAGGTAGCCTTTTCCTACACGCGTGGAAGCGGTTGAGGGCAGCTCTAAACAGCTTCTCGGCATGACCGAGCCTCTGTTGCAGATCCAAATGGTCAGTCATCGGATCTTTCAGCATGATCGTCAGAAGATTGTTCAGCGCTTCGTTATCGCCGTATTCCTTCTTGAAAGAATAGACATCCTGGATGAAATCCGGGGCGAATTTGACTTCAGTGAAGGAGGATTAAGTATGATCACTCACATTCACAATGAAGACCATATCTAACGCGACATCCTCCATCTCTCTAATGACCGGGTTTTCCAGAACCTCGCCAGACAAGTAGAGGCGACGAATAGATCGCATTAGAACAAAGCATGGGCGAGTGCCGATCGTCTCCCGACGCATGATCATGTACGATTGGATGTCACGAACTGTGCCCTTATGTGAGTGGGTTTCTCGGTCAAGCGCTTCTCGGACTGTATTCTTAGAAAAGTGTGCATTCGAATCGAGGAACTGTGGCCAATGAAAAGGATCAACGACGGCCTTCATATTAGGCACTAGTTCCCTATGTCAGGAATGATCAGCAGGGCCATGGCTCAGGATTATTGACTAACCTGCGCATTGTTCTAATGAATGGATGTCGAGAGTTTTCTCCTTCATCACATTGGGCCAGCGTTTTCATCCACAATTGTGAGCGAATCAGAGCCTTTTCACTCGAACAGCGATCACTAGACGAAGGACCTGAGCGCATTCGCAGATGAAATGATAATAGTGCCTACGTCAACTCCTCCAGCATGAAGGATGATGTCATATAGTCAAGGATTGCCCTCAACTCTCGACAAGAAGCTAGAGGAAACGCCAAGGCTGCCAGCAGAGGCATCTCAGCATTATAGACCTCCTAGCAGCAGCAGTCAGGCAGAGTGAGCCAAAGACAGAAATGGCAGATACGCACAATGGAAAAGAGCCAACCGAGCTTATCATGAACCCATGAGTTGTATCCAGTATCAGCATCCTTGAAGTAGGGACTGATCTCGCCGCCCGGTTTCTTGGGGAGCAAAGCAAGGAAGTTAGGAATACGATAAGCTTGCGTAGGCATGGGGAGTTGGCCACCTTGCTCGATACATGGTGTATTTATAGTCCCATGATCGATAGACTCCTACGGCATCAGGGTCCAAGGTGAAACCAGTGTGTATCCCCAAGGGAGTGGCGAGAGTCAGTCATCCTGGCAGTTTCCGTAGAAAAGACTGCTGCAAGCACTCGCTGCCCTCGTGGCCGGACACGCATGATTGAATGGGGACGAGCATCAACAGTGCCAAAGTGGCGTACGAGTTCGATTTTCAGCCTGAGCGACTCCATCTTGATGCAGCGGTGCACGTCAGAGCGTGCCCATAGAGGCAACATCTACACACGTCGCGAAGTGGCGTTCCTAAGGTTTAGAAACATTGGATGATGGAAGCAGTCCATCATGTCTTACCACTAGCTCGTTGCGGCCCTGTTGTCTTAGATTGAGAATCGCCGTGAGTGAGACACTACGTACACGGTGGCTCACGAGCATACAAGGCGAAATGGGTATGTAGGTGTCAAGAGGGTCACTTTCGTCCAGGCCGGCCTTAGTACATTAATGCACGTTCAACCATCGGCAGTGATTCAAAATACGCACTATGCACTATTCGTGTCAAGGTTCACCCAGCTAGCTGATTACAACTTATGTCGTTTTACTATTAATGTAGGGCCTCGAAACGGCAGAAAAGGGACAGGTGCACGGGTTAAATTGATGCGGCAGAAAGATGAAGGGCATTACTAGCACAAGTCTAGATATCACATAATGGGAGATGGCATCATGGATAGGGGAATGTGAGAGTGGCGACGGGGTGGAGTGGCGACGGGGTGGAGTGGCGACGGGGTGGCGTTGTCGAAGTAAATTACAATGTCCTTCGCTAATCTGGTCCAAGACCAAATGACGGGGGTGCCGATGGAGGCTCATAGAGGGGCAAGGGTTCCGAATAGTCAAGCTTCTGTTCGCCATTGGAGTGGAATAGTTGCGAGTACGCCGGAAGAGTTTGCAGAGACAGATTCGTCCGCCCGTCTTCAGATAACTCCATACCATTGCTGGAGGGTTTTGTAACTTCGGATGCATTGACGTGCCTCATTGGAAGGGAAAAGTGCAGGCGTTCGAGTATTATTTCGCCCGAACCGGCGACGTCATATTCGCAATATATCACGACATGCATGTGGTGCTCAACACTGAAAAGTGGCCCACTCTCGGTAATCCGTCGATTCCGAGTACCAGCCCAATCGCATGAATAAGGTTCGGCGAAGACAGAGATCCTGGTCTCTAGAATATACCAGTTGTCTTCAGCAGACGGACTGACGTTCCGGGAGAAGATATGACCGTCCCCTGAAATAACGTATTTGCCTGATTCGGTGGGACTAAGGAGAGAGAAGGCCCGTTTTACGCTTGATTCAAACGCCCCGAGAAATCCGGTTTCGTATAGGGTATGCATGGGGTGAGGGTCTCGCAGCGGGACGCGAGGTGGTTGGTGGCTTTGCGAGGGAACAGGATACTGATCGACGTTATCTTGACTCAGATTACTCCTGTTCGGTCCTTATTATTAGACAGACTAACAAAGCTCACACTCGAGGGAGCCAAACCTGTACACTTCGACCTGCTCTACGTCGATCGAAAACCCTGTTATTCTTAATTGCGAGCGCTCTGAGTTGTCCGAGTCTTTTCCGCGGATACGCAAAATAAAGGGAATGGAAGTCTCATCCATCGCTGTAGCGTTTGGTATGCTGGCAACGACCTGAATCTTGTCCAAAACATCAACTGGGATAGATGTTCGGGAGGAACCATCTGGACCTGGAGCGCGACGTGCATCCACAATGTAGACAGACATTGGGAACATACTGGAGGAGGATCCAGGCTGCGGTTCAAGGAAGCGTCGAAGAATGATAGGAGACCTCGGCGCATCAACTGTGCGCGTACGCGAATGGACAAGGCCGCAGATGTTCGCGAAGGAAAACGAGGAATGGCCGTGATTCATATCGAGAAATGTAGCGGTCGCATAAAGAGCGTAAGTAGTTCCAGCGGCTTGCAAGCAGGCGTCCCCGTAGACTGAAGTGGTTGGCAACCAACCGGGCACCGGAATGTCGAAAACGACATTCCACAGGCAAGGATTATCAGAGTCCTCAAGGCCTTCGTTCGAGAGGTTCACTGGATCGCTGGGTAGTAGTTCGCGTGTAACTGAGCAGAGGCGGATAGAAGCATATCCAGTTCCAGGAGATAGCACTTCTGACTGGCCTTCAAAGGTGATAGCCAAAGACCGTAACAGAATATGAGTGGTCGTTCTCCGTCGGCCGAAGAAGAGCGAAGTGGGAGAAGTGAGCGAGACAGCAACATGACCTGAAAGCGAGAATGTCGATCTAATCAAGTATAATGAGGCTCACGAAACCAGGATATGAAGCAGACACTCTTACGACGAATCTGCACCCCCATACATGTCCAGGATGTCCGCGAATGGTTTGATACTTAGTGCTAGGGGCATCCGTACCGATGAAAAAAGAAGTGGACTCTCGTCAAGAAGTTGGGGAGGTAGATTTGCCTGCTCATGCATTGTAGCCCGTTATATATCGACACATGCCACTCGGTTATCTGGAAGGGGGGAGACAAAGGTGGCAGAACTAAAGGGCCACCTAGTCATCATTGGACGAGACTGAGTTACGGCTGGCAGGGCTCTTGCATGGTCCCGCGGTCGGGCAGCGCGGAAAAACGGCCACTATGACATCGGAATCCATTGTTCATAAACTGGCGAGTTGCCTTTGTGGGAGGACAAAAGGACCGGGAAGGTGGTCAGGACAATGGAGAGCTCGCTTGTCAGCGCGGGAGCCAAGATACCCATTGTAACCCCTTTATGGGCCGAATGTGAAACTCTACAGTACTCGGCCGACATTTTAGTAGTAGATTATGCAAACTTGGTAATCTAACCTCTACTCATCCAAATACTTTGGACACTGCTAGCGAATCTTCTTCTCTTTGGCGAAGCGCCCTTCTCCGTGCATGGTCTTGTTGGGCATCCTTTCGCTTGCCGTATTTGTCTCCTTTACTTTGTTTGACGGACCTCCTTATAGCCGTTGGTGTGATGAATTCTGCAACGTTGGCTTCCTGTCAAAAATGGCATTTTGGTAAGAGCGGTAAAAACGAACCTGGATTGGAGTAGACGGTAACACCACCAAAGGCACCCTCAAATATTCGAATGGGTGTCAGTACAAATCGAGGACCGATCTCAACCAATGAGGTGCTTGGGGGAGCATTTGGCTGCTGGGGATCTTTTTCAAATATCTAACATGTGGGCTGTTTAAACACCATGTAAAAAGGACATTAAAGCGTGGAATTAACCTGGAAGTTTCGGAACCAGATCTTGTTGTCGAGTATGGAGAAAGTCAAAACGTGATCGACGAACGGTTTCGCTCTTCGAGCCAAGGGAGGAACACCGAAAATCTGGCAGACGTGCGGTTAGGCGAATCATCTGGATGAACCGAACCATTTCTCGTACGTGCGTGAAAATCTCCTTTGTCAGCTTCCCCCACTCGCTCTCGTCAAAACTCTTGTCGAAGCTGAGTATACCTCGACTGCCTTTGAGACAGTTACCAGTCATCTTTAGTTCATCCATCGTGTGCACGTTCTGTACGTGCAGTTTTAAGCTGGGTCCATTGGGAGTCTTCGCTGCCCACATGTACAGATCCTCGTGTCTCCGCGCCTCAAAGTATAGAGCGTTGTTGCAGCTATTAAGATCTGCTAACTCGGGGAGGAGACGTAACTGAGATTTGGAGTCGAGCTTGGATTCTGGAAATAGGGTACGATCTAAGTCTCTGATTAAATGATGTGGGCTAGCGCGATGATACACCTTTCTTTGTGTGAGGCAAGAGAGCCTCTAGATCGTTCATGAGATGCCGCATCCGGTGGGTGACGCCGCGGGAGGAGAGCAGCAGGACACGCTGCTTGTTCCTTTTTCTCGGGTGTACTGGAGCTTCGTCATCGACGTCCATGTCATCTGCCTTGCGTTTGGGTTTACTTTTTGGCGCGGCCTTCGTAGCATTGGTCTTCTGAGCTCTCAATATGGACGACATTGAATTCAGCGGCAAATTGATCAACGCTCGACGCGGCAGGCGACACATATTATGTAAACAACGAACACGGATTCCGAGCAACGAAATAAACTTGTCCTTGGTACGGGTACAGGACTACGCATCGACATGCATCCCAGAAACAAATGGCCACCCCAACAACAAGCAAGTGCTGGAGGGGGAAAAGAAATGGAGGAAAGCCTCAAGATCCACATATAGAGCGATCTTAGGAGGATGACGGAGCTGAGGCGCGAAGCTGCTTTTGTTTCTCTTGTTCCAGTCGCTGTTCAAAAAAATGTAAAGAGGGCAAATGGGCATAAAAACGAATACATACATGGTACAGTAATTGAACTGCCATTTGTATATTGGCGGGCTGCCCGGTAATCACTACCAACCTTTCACCTTCCGAACCGGAAGACGGAGCGCCGTTGATGCCAGCGCCAGGCTCCATGATTTTGATCTGGCTGGCGCTCATGTGCCTTATCTCGTTGATTTTGCTGCCGCCCTTCCCGATGATGCATCCCACAAGGTCATTAGGAATATAGATTTGCTGCGTCTGTAGCTGCTGGGGAGGCTGATGGGACGGAGCATATGGGTGATGGGACGAGTAACCGGGCACATAAGATGATCCAGTGTACGGCGGACGTCGACTGTAGCTCGAAGGACGATAGCTTGAATGGCTGGACGAAGGCATACGTTCTTGTGCCTCGATAAGAATATTACCGATATAATACGTCGCAATGTGAATCGCATCCGCAACCCCAGCCACACTCAGGACACGCTATGATAATTGAATCCCATATAAGGCCATGAAGTCGGGATTTTGTGGCATATGGTGCTTACTTCCGTGGATCCAGGGAGCATACCCTCGCTCGCGTTCAACCGAGCACCGCTGGCATCTTGTATTTCCTTGATTTTAGATCCTTGTTTGCCTATCACTGACCCCATTCGGGAATTAGGAATCATGAACTTGATAGTGACCGCGCGACTTCCGGGAACGGAGGGGACGTCAAAGGGTTCATCATTGATTCTCCGCACGATGAGGCCAAAGGCCTGATGGAGATGCCGCGTGAAGGGTACAAGGCAAAGAACGATCGAACACTTGCCTTGGAGACGGCATCGAGGGGCCCGCTGACGTTGAGGATTCTCTCTGGGTTGCCTGGTATGCTCTCTGAAACCATGACACGGGCACCGCTCTTGTCGCGAATCTCGTTGACGTGCGAACCACCCTTGCCAATGATGATTGAAGCGTCTTGTGTGACAATCAAGCATCGCATATGAATCATCGCCGAAGGAGGGAGAGGAGCAGTAGAAGATGAAGGTGCTGCAGAGGTGGTCGCATGAAACTTGCTAGCCTCGTCTGACCTAGTGCGGGAGTCTCCACTCCTGTTGTCCGACGAAGGTTTGGGGGAGGGGGTGGACGCCGTCGTATCTGCCACAGATGCGGGGCCTTCGGCCATATTCACATCATGAGTCATAGATGGATGAGGAGATGGGCCGGAGTCCTGGGTCTTCTGAGCTCGTGAGTCATCCGGGGATGCCGTAGCGCCTGTGTTTGCACGCTTGTGATGCTTTTTCTCGTCCGAATCTGAAGGAGAACGAGACCTCTTGCGGTTATAGTCGACTTCTGCCATGACGAGTTTAGCCAAAGAACAAGAATGAGATGTGGATTTGGGATGAGGGCTTGAGAGTGATGATGATGATATGGAAGATGGTTTGTACTGAGGAGGCGGAGGGACGGATTTCTGACGTGGAAGGGGGGTAGGAGGTGAGGAAATGGTGGATTCGAGCAGGGTAATCGCCAATGGAGTACGAAACGGACATACCTCGCAGCTATCTATCAGGCGAAAAAAACTATCGGACAGAGTACAGGGGGACGAGGCGAACGAGGGAGAGGGTTCACCCCCAGCTACACAAACATATCACAACACGACGACACAGCCTCCACAAACCCATTCCACCGTCGCTCCCATGCCCGCAGTGTCTTCTGCTTCTCCTCCTCCTCGAGCGTAGAGTACTGTGGAACAGTCAGCTTGCTGCAGTGATCCGTAGGCCGTATCGAGTACCATAATGCTGTCTCGCGCAATCTGCCCGAGCGTAATCAGACCAGTCACCTCCGACGCCACCAAGACCTGTCAGTCGCAGCGTCATCGGCTCAAGCACGGGCACGCTCGTCTTCGACGCACCCCCTCACCTGGTAGAAGTCAAAGGACAGCCCAATGTTATCGAACATCGCCGGATCGTCCGACGCCAGCACGACAGGTACTCCTTGGTTCATGAGCGCCGGAAGTGGATGTGCAACCATCGAGGACGTCAGGCGCTGTGCATGCAGACCGGTAAGCCTCACGTCAACTCCCCAACGGGTTACGGGCTGCCCACCAAAATCTCGTTTCTAAATTGTCCCATTCAGTCCGCTGTCGACAGGGATACGAGAACCTCCTTACGAAATAGGGCACACCTCCACCGCAATTTTCTGTTCGCGGCAGATAGCCATCAACCTTGGATGCTTCACGAGAGAAAAGCTTCACCGACAATCAGGCTCGCGCGTGACCGATGCGCTCAAGACCCACCCATGTCCAATACGCTTTGTTCCGAGCAGGATGGCATCATACAAGTTCATGTCCGCCATTGTTCCGTCCCCAAGGGTTTCCCCAGCATGGAACAAAAAGGGTATTTCCACCTTTTCCTGTTTCTGGTACTCGACGAATCGAAGGAGTGAATCTGCATAGTGTATAAGCGGATTGTTGGTATCTTCGTGGCCCACAAGGTCAAACCCTGTGGAATTATTGAGTCAATTCCTATGTATGCGATGCCGAGACGTTTCTAGCTCATACCCGCGACCAAGTGTGGAAATTCGTGCTTGAACTCGACACAACGCTTTAGTTCAAAGTCCAGTTGCTCGCAAGACACGCTCCTGGAAACCGTATAAATGATCTATCGCACCGTTTGATCAGCAACTGCAAGCTCGATCCACCATTTACCTTGAAGCCAACAAACTCGTCTTCGCGCCCTTGCTGTCCCAGCTCCACTCGTATTTCCTTGACCAAGCTCTCGAGCAATAGAAACATTTCACGAATGGGGAGCTTGGTTTCTCCGTCCTCGGCAATCAGGTAACTTCGAGGAGACCAGACGATAAATCGACGAATCTCGCCTAGGACAAAAATCCGCTTACTCGAGACTAAAGTTGTAACGTGACTCTATATACGAGATGCCATCCGCTATCGATGACACGACGAATTCCCGGAGGTAGGCCTTCTGAATAGGCATATACCTGATAATGGGCTTCTCCACGCTCAGATGCTTGACAATTTTAGGCTTGGTCAATACTCACGTCGGTTACCGCAAACGTGCTTTGGAATTTATGCCAGACCTGAGCAGCGACTGAGCTCAAGGTTCGGATACTGGAAAACAGGACTTACTTTCTCTGGGGTATTGTGTGATCCACATACTTCACTTGGGCTGATAACAAAGGATTGAACAATCCACTTGTCGAAGCCTTCTGGGCCACCAAGGGAGGGATCAAATGTCTCCCGAGCCGTCCGCATGTCTACCCATGTGTTCGCTACGTACGTCACATCAGTGATCCCGCAACTGCGCGTATATTGTTCTTTTGGGATTGGCCCGATATCAGGCAAGGTTACCGCAATTGTCGCACTATCGATCACATTCGGTACTCGAATGTGGATGGCAGGTTGCTGAAGGGCAAGGTTCAGGAGGAAACCCGCCTCGACTGCAGCGTGTTGATGGACATGCAGCAATGCACCTTTTGGCATCTATCCTCACGGGATGCGTTATCGACACCATGGAGAATCGGGAGGAAGGGGGAAACGGCTCACCGTGCACAGGATCTCAAAAAGCCTACTCTTCATTATGATGCTTTTTCCTATATATTAGAGTACGTTGCACACCCCTATAGTGCGCCTAACGAGGTTGTGCACACCTGTCAAGAACTCCATGCCAGGAAATGGGTGGGGGACGTTATCATGTTCAACGCCCCATAGCACCTCAGCTTCCTTTGTGCGGATAGCTCTCACTACTCGATCGGCTCGGAGTTCTGCAGATGAGAAGTGTTTTGAGGTGTCGCAGTCAGTTCTGAGCGCGCGATCCTCGCTAACCAGGCTGATGCGATTTCGTAGATAGTTATCGAGAGCCGGGCTGGACATATTGGAGCTGTTTGCGGGATGCAGGTCTGGCTGGCAACGGGACTCGCACCGCACTGACTACACAGTACGCCATCCTTTATCGGGACGGTGAGAAATACTTGCAATCGTGAAAACCCGTTAATTGCACGGATAAAACGGTACGGATGACTTGGTCCAGCAAGGGTATAAAGGGACGCAGTATAAAAGACTCGCTCAAGGGTCTACTTCCACGCTTCGAGCGAGGATCGTAGTTAGTTTCTGTTAGAGGCTACCAATTCCTCGATGAATTCACGCCAACGTGTTTCCCATAGTTCCATGACTTGTCTTTTCTCGGCTTCTCCAAGCATGGAATGCTAAAGATGAGGTGATTACATATTCAGGACTGGTCAGAAAGAATGTTAATACCGACCATAATACTGTCACGAGCGAGATGGCCAAGCATCAAGAGGCCTGTCACTTCGCTAGCAACGAGTACCTTATATACTGTGAGTGTCATCTTCAAATGAAGATGGGTGTTGTGTTCACCTGATAAAAATCAAAGGAGAGGCCCTTATTCTGGAATAATGCAGGGTCATCGGAGCTTAGTGCCACGGGAACACCATGATTTAGAAGTATAGGCAAGGGGTGCATTGGTATGGAAGCGGTAAGGCGCTGTTATAGGCAAAATAAAGTGTCAAAGACGGATGGCAGGAGGAATGGTTAATCATTACGAGTATCTCGTTCCTGATGGTAATAATCAGAAATACGGATTTCAAAACGCCACAAAACTCACGAAATAGGGCAAACCTCCAAAGCTATCCCCCTCTCTCTGCATATTTGCATTAATTTGGGATGCTTCACTAAAGAAAACCTAATGTGTGCATAAATGAACCAACGACAATACATGTAGTTTGTTGGATGGTACCCATGCCCTATGCGCTTTGTCCCAAGTAGGATTGCATCATAAAGGTTCTCATCAGCGCGGGTACCATCGCCACAAGTTTCTCCGGCGTGGAAGATAAAAGGAATGTCAACATTCATTTCCTTCTGTTGTTGTTTGAAGGCCATCAGCTGATCCAGGTAGTGGTGTAAGGGGTGGAGGATATTTTCATCTCCGACAAGATCAAAACCTAGGTATAATGAAACCTCTTAAATGGCTTTGCTGCAAGAAGAGGGTGAAACACGCACCAACAATCAATTCGGGAAACGCCTGCTTCATCTGTATGCAATCTTCTAAGTGGTCCCTGAGGGTGTCACCGTCACAATCCCGAATCACTGAGTAAATAACCTGAGCGAGAAGACATCAACATTTCATGAACGCGGTGGAAAAGAAAGCCGAAACCTTTGCTCCAAAGAAATCGGGATGCTCTTTCTTGAACTGATGGACTACAAGGTTGAATGTCCTCAGCCAGTCAACATGCGGGACATCCTCGTCTCCGTCCGCACCAATCATAAATCTAGTGAAATGCTTGAGAGGAATTCTGTGAAGTGGAAATGTCGCTTACTTGGGACTGAAATTGATCCGCGCCTCGACATAGAATACCCCATCTTCATAGATTTCTTGGAGAAAGCGTCGGATATACTCTTCCCATAGGGGAAAATAATAGACAAGTCTCTGAATTATTACCAGTATATTGATGCTCAATCTAGGGTTAAGGGGGGGGAAGACGAACAGCAGTCAGCGTCGCAGCAGAGCGGAATACATCCCAGATCTGGTCGGAGTAAGCACGGTGCGCCGGAGTTACCGATAAGCTTGTCCTCACCTTGATGTTGTTATTGTGAGTGATGTATGCCTCGCTTGGATTGATAGACAATTTGCTGATAAGCCATCGGTCAAACCCATCAGACCCTCCCAAGGCCGCATCAAATCTTTCGCGGGCTGTCATAAGGGGTACCCAAGCACCGGGAAGATATGCCGGATCCGTAAGTGACGTTACGCTGGCGTTCGAACCGATTGGAATTGGCTTGAAGTTTGGTTGTATGGACGCTATGTTCGACGAGGTGATCAATTCCGGAGAAGAAATGTGGATGGCTGGATGACATAGTGCGAGGTCGAGTAGGGTTTTTGCACCAACAGTCAAATCGAGGTGACAATGAAGTAGGGCGCCTTTTGGCATCTGCGAGGATGCAAAAGGGATAGTTTAGTACACTGAGCACGCAGGCTGCGGCGGATGAGAGAAACCTTGGAAATTATCCGAAAGAGCTCTGTTTTCTGAATGATGGTCTTGCCTGGCATCCTGTTAGTCCGCGAGGCTAGCTAGTGTAGTGTACGAACCAGTGAGAAACTCCATTCCAGGAAACGGATGTGGGACCTTGTCTTGCTGCACGCTCCACACGGACTTGGCTTCGTCGGCACGGACACGACGGACGATCTGATCCGCTCTGTCCTCCACGATGGTACTTGGTCGGAGATAGTCCAGACGAAATGCCCTGTCGGCCCTGACTAGCGCATCGCGCTCTGCTTGGTAGTAGGACATGGAACGCGTTGACACGTGACTTGTTGGACGTCTCACCAAGTCGGTCGAGCGCTGGTCGACATGTCCTCGGAAGACGAAATGAGTGAGCGCGTTCTCGTCTTTGCCGAGCGCGCGACGTTCATCTAAAACAGCCGTTCCGCAGACGATTGGGACCAACAAGATGTGCATCCACCGAACGGCCCCAAGCCACGCGCTCAGGTCCGCAAGAAAGCAAATGCCAGCTCACCAGGACCGAGCAATGCCCCTCAGGAGAAGCCATCCTCGAAACGCCCGCCCGCCACCCATCGAGACTCCGATGTCGACGATGTCGACGTTGCAGGAGAGGGTACGACAGCAAAACCTGGGCCAAAGACCAAGTCTCGCTTGAAACCCGCCACCGTCGCGAATGGCCATCAGGATCAGAAAGTCCAAGAGAAGGCAGCTAGTTCAAAGCCGTTCAAGAAACCTCCAGCTCTCGACGGCACAACGGATCAAGGAGGCAACGAAGTCGATGTGCAGACGACTTCTCATTCCACCACCGCAGCGAGCAGCAACCACTCTTCCTCAGAGGTGAAAATCCGAAAGGAGCTGGACCGGTGGAAACAGAAAGCCAAAGATGTACGTTCTCCTTTCATACCTAGGTTGCTTGGTGAGCCTCATGACATAGGTTACAGCTTGAGGCTCAGCGAGACACATTGTCGAAGCAGTTAGAGGAGCTTTGCCAAATACGCAAGACCGAACCAGAACAGGTCCTCGAACAACTACAACTACAATACGATGAACGCGCCAAAAGTATGCAGGGTCTTGATAATCCGTTATACCTAGTGACCAGTCGTAGCACAGGACGCTCTTATCAAAGAGCTCACTTCCCAGCTGGCACGAGTGGAGCCACTGTCTCGCACGGGTCAGGCAGTCGCACTTCATTTTCTAACAAGGGAGGCAGCCGACGATGAAAAACGTGCGGTAGAACAAGACATATCACGCCTTCAAGGAATTATCGAGGCAAAGGATAGCACGATTGACGAAAAAACGAAGCGGATCGCAGAATTAGAGCAATTGGGTCAGCGTTTTACTGTCCCTTTTGATCTAAAACGTGCTCAAGACGCGATGACAGTCCAGGAGGCCATTCGTGAGCGTGACGCTGAAATCGAGAGATCAAAAGAACTACTTGCTCGGGCCGCACCCAAAAGTACTCCGAACTCGCGTTCCCACACTAAGCGACTGTTTGGCATGGACGACCCAAAAATGACTGAAGTGATCAAGTTCTACGAAGACATGTCTAACCTCTTGGTCACGAACGTCAAGTTTGAACATTCACCAGACTTGGAAGAGCCTGATGTCATATTCCACTGTATATATACATACTACGAAATGACGCGCCGAGCCGACGACATTGAAGGTGAACGCATAGGTGAAAAAAGTTGGTTTGTCAGGTACTCTGTACTGGCCATTGTTCACGTATCGACAGGTATCGTCTTCACCATGCGTATATTCAATGGCTTCGGGGGTCCAAATGGCGAACCCGCGTCCGAAGATGACTTTATACATCGCCGGATCAAATACACACCGCTGCATCTTGACAAGGAGCCAGAAGCCTTCGTCAAGGGGTTGGAATATATGGGAGACTCTTTTACATTTCCTTGCGCACAACAAGGCCTGTTCCTCAACTCGCTTCGCGAAAGAATCAGAGATGCCACCAAGGATGCATCAGAATCTGGATCCGATATGGATGGGATAGAAGCCGAGAGTCATGACTTGTAGTATACACCATTGTTCACGTTAATTTACTCGTATACCTACTCTGTACCGTATTGCTTAGCATTCCAAACGTTCGACACGGGAATTTCAGTAACCGTCCTTATCCCAGCTTTGCTCCACACCTCAACAGCATTTTGATCCCCGGAGGTAACTGCATTTTTCATAGACAACCTGGCGTATCCAGCTTCACATTCCAAGCCCCCAAGGTTGGCTCCAGCACCTACGAGGATATCTACGGTATCTTTGTGCCCCTGGCGAGCTGCCTACGGTGAGTCGAGCGTGGTTAACAGGAAGCAAACTGCGACGAAGAGTGCACCTACATAATACAAGGCAGTATGCCCAAGAGTGTCTCTAAGATGTACCAGTGCGCCAGATTTAAGTAACCAGGTGACGCAGGAATTATTTCCGTGGAGGGCCGCTACGTGTAGAGGGGAACGACCAGAACCAGCTTCAAGGCAATTCACAATCCCTCCTGGAATAGAGGCTGGTGTTATGTCTTCCGCCTCCCAGGCAACTGCGATAGCTATGCAGAATTTCAAGCTTTCTATGTCATCGTGGACGGCAGCAAGGTGCGCGAGCAAGGGGAGAAGGACCGCTTCAGTCGATGCTGTCTCGCTGGCGGTATCAGACCATGGCGCAGTAGCATCCTGAGCACCGTCCGCTGCGGATGGAGAAAAGGTAATTTTTGGTATTTGGCGCGCCGAATTTGAATTAGAAAGTCGGACAAATTGCGCCAACATTCCTTGAATGCTTGGTAAGTCAGGCGCAGCTGTCGGTGGTCGAGTGGCCGGTGGAAATATAGGATGGGTAAGTTCACCGCGTAGTGGCATGCTGATTAGTTCCCTGACTTGGCTGACGCTAAGTTCGGACTTAGATAAAAGGTAGGCGAGTTTCGTGAGGGCGCACTATTTACCAGATTCTTTAGTTTTGCGATAATAAACACAGATAGAAGGACACGTTACCTCTGGCGTCATATCCCCACCCGGAACGACACCCACCTTCTGCAGAGTTCTGCCGGCCTCATATGCATCGGAGACGGAACCCTTCATGCACTGCGTTATTGCAACGATGACGATGCCCGAATCGCATGCCTCCTCGAGAGCAGCCATTAGGCCAGACCTCTGGGGTGCATTCCCGGCGCCGAAGGCCTCGAGGACAATACCACGGGTCGGTGGAGCCAGGAATGCACGAACTGTGCCGTCGCTCATTCCAGGAAATAGGCGAAGAGTCGCTGCCACGCGATGAGATGTGAGGACTAGTAAGTTGACTTAGCCACTCGCCAACGTGGGGACTCATTTCTGCAAGCATATGTAAAGATCAGCGAAGCCATGGCAGAAGGTAATTAAGCGACTTTTATGAGCTCTGAAGCGACACAAGTTTGTTTGCCTTAATACTTCGTTCCAGTTCACGATGATATCGATCCCGACTATCAGTGAAAAGATAAGTGAGGGGGACGGAACTGCGGAAGTAAGACACAGACCGTTGACTAGTGGAGGAAAATTTGGGCTGTGAAAGGCATTCAAATCGTAGGAAGATATCTTCGAGACTCGATTCCCGCGGTAGAGGGTGTGATTGAAGTATAGGCTACACTCTAGAAATCATAAACATGCATTTATGGTTCGGTCAATGCAAAAGCACCTGGTATAATGTAATGTCCTGCAATAGTTAATGCCCCAAGGAGGTTATCTACAGCATCGTTTCGAAGCTGGGACAAGGGTATTTGTGCGCCGGTCAGAATCTATGATAAGGTGTGCCCTCGTAGGATTTACCATGTACAGATAAAAGAAAACAAACCACAGTTTTTCCAAGGTCTTCGAGCAAGAAACTCAGCGCACTGGATGAATAAGACATTGTATCTGTTCCATGAAGGACCACGAATGCGTCGAAATCCATGTAGTTGAGTTCTATCTCCGTCGCTATACGAATCCAGTCTGGAAGAGTCAGGAAAGAGTCATGTATAGATGAAGGCCGCATGCACCGTTTATCTCAACATTGCTGCTGTCAAGTAAAGGATCCCACTGTCGTCCATGTTTGCCATTGGATTGTCTCGGTCGACCCTATGACATACCTCGAGGATAGCATATTGGATACGCTTCCCGCCACTGAGGCCAGACGTTACAGTCCTTGGGGTAACTAAGCTCGGAAGCCTCGCTTGATAAATATCGTCTGAGATTTTTTCACATTGAATGGCGTCCGTAGATATGTTGCTCGCATCAGGAGCGAGATTCTGTGTTCTGCCGATAGGGCGCGATGACCTGACAAGTAGGGTGGGGTGAGAGACACTCGGAGTGGGAGGAAGCGTCTCTGCAACGGATGGAGTAGATCTACCGCTGGATGACCATTCCCTGTAGCCTTTGACGGAGCCTGCATGTGAGAAGAAGGAATTCTGGAGAGGATCGTGAAATCGCTTCTGGCTTCTGAGCGTCTCTGTGAGGAACAAAGGCTCTGGTACATATCCCTGTGCGCCCAGCAGCATGCCAATTGTTCCACCCGTGTATATGACTAGCACCCTCGCCTCGTCCGAAGGTGGTGATGGTTCCATGATAAGATCTGTTCAGATCAAACTCCGATAAGTCCACTCTTTGGACTCAACGACAACCATGGACGCCATCAAGTCCGTCTTCGAGTCTAGAAAAGCTAATGTACACCCTTTGTCACGGCCATATGGAGCATTGCTAACCGGCGGGACAGGGAACTTGTGCTCTGGTGACCTTCATCACTGCAGGATACCCGAGACCAACGGACACTGTCCCGATTTGTCTGGCCATGCAAAAAGGAGGGGTAGATATCATCGAACTAGGTGTTCCCTTCTCAGACCCCATCGCAGATGGTCCCGCCATTCAAGAGACTAACACAGTTTGTCCAATCGCTCTCGCTTATCTAGTTTTGTGTTCAAGTATGCTAGATCGCGGTTCACAATGCTATTGATTATGCTACTGTACTTGGTCAAGTCAGAGAGGCACGTCGACAGGGTCTCACCATTCCAGTATTACTCATGGGTCAGTCGCTACCAGCACTCTCACTCTGAGCCTTCACATGACCCAATCCTGCGGCCTTGCAGGTTACTATAATCCCCTGATCGCGTATAGGGAAGAAAAGGCTATTCAGGATGCAAAAGAGGCTGGCGCAAATGGATTTATCATGGTAGATCTCCCGCCTGAGGAAGCCATCAACTTTAGGGGAAAGTGCCAGAAAGCCGAGTATGTCAATCATCAAGCTGCCCTGTCTCGTACTTGAACGATATCAACGATCTCTAGCATGTCCTATGTTCCCCTTATAGCTCCGTCGACATCCCTGCACCGAATTAAATTCCTTACGTCCATCGCGGACTCCTTTATTTACGTGGTTTCCAGGGTGCATATGGTTTATATTTTGTCGCGTCGTTGACTCAGAACTATGTGCAGATGGGTACTACCGGTTCGTCTGTGCAGGGTAGGATCAACAGCGAACTCCCCGACATCATCGCTCGTGTTCGAAAACACACCTCTGTCTCTATTGCCGTTGGTTTCGGAGTGGCTACGCGCGCTCACTTTGAATACGTTCGGAATGCTGGCGCTGATGGCGTGGTCATCGGAAGCCGTTTGGTCTCTATCATCAAAGAAGCATCTCTGGACGTCATCCCGCACACTGTAGAATCGTTCTGCCGCGAATTCGCCCAAGATGAGTCTTCTCCACCAGTAGACCCGCGGCCAGCCCCACCGGTACGCACCTCGGAGAAGATAACACCTCAATCCGCAACCATGCCAGCCAGGTTCGGGCAGTTTGGGGGACAATTTGTTCCGGAGGCATTATTCGATTGCCTTCTCGAGCTCGAAGCAGCACACCAATCCGCTCTGAGCGATCCCGAATTCTGGAAAGAATTTGAAGGCCACTATGGCTACATGAATCGTCCTTCGAAGTTGTATTTTGCAGAGTCCCTGACAAAGTATGCTGGCGGTGCTCAAATCTGGCTGAAGCGAGAAGATTTGTACGTACGCTTCTGATTGACAGCCTTTCCAAGCTGATAGTTTATATAGGAACCACACCGGTTCACACAAGATCAATAATGCTATTGGCCAGGTAAGTGCGCTCCATTCCGGATGATTATTTTATTGTTGTGCCTGACAGTACACAGATCCTTCTCGCCAAACGTTTGGGCAAAAAGCGAATAATTGCAGAGACTGGTGCTGGACAACATGGTGTTGCAACTGCCACTGTGTGCGCCAGATTTGGGTTGCAGTGTGTCGTGTACATGGGTGCCGAGGACGTAAGACGCCAGGCACTGAATGTATTCCGGATGAAAATGCTTGGTGCCACGGTGCGTGACTGGTCGCTTGATCTTGCTTAGTCCTTCAATTGTTCCTTTCCAAGGTCATCCCGGTCGAGTCGGGATCTCGGACACTCAAGGATGCAGTTAACGAGGCACTACGCGACTGGGTAACCAACTTGGCAACCACACACTATCTTGTTGGGTCATGCATTGGACCGCATCCTTTTCCTACCATTGTTCGCGATTTTCAAAAAGTAATAGGGAAGGAAATTAAGTCGCAACTTCACGAAATCAAAGGAAAGCTTCCCGATGTTGTCGTCGCATGTGTTGGCGGTGGGAGCAATGCAATTGGCACATTCTATGAATTTATACCTGACAAGAATGTCCAATTGGTCGGTGTGGAAGCCGGTGGCGAAGGTTTGGATTCCGACATTTTGGCAGGTCGCGAACTTACATCAGGGGCCAGGGCTTGATGGTGACCGGCACAGTGCCACGCTCTCCAAGGGAACGCCTGGCGTGCTTCATGGCGTACGGACCTATATTCTACAGTCTGACGTTGGTCAGATAATCGAGACACACTCCATCAGTGCGGGCCTGGATTACCCCGGGGTCGGACCAGAGCATGCTTGGCTGAAGGATTCCGGTCGCGCAGAGTACGTGGCTGCAACAGACGAAGAGGCATTAAGAGGGTTCCGCCTTATCACGCAACTCGAAGGAATCATCCCCGGTTAGCGAGTCTCTCACATTGTTGAATTATGGCTAAGGGGAGGTTTAGCACTGGAGTCGTCGCACGCTATCTGGGAAGGGGTCCGCCGGGCGAAGGTGCTCCCGAAAGAGATAGATTTAATCATAGTAAGATGGTTCTGAATTGCTGTGATCGTCAACCTAACTCTTTGTTGCAGTGTCTGTCTGGAAGGGGTGACAAAGATGTCGAGCAGATTTCTCAGTTACTTCCTGGAAAGTGGGCGGATAGGCTGGACTGGCACGTTTGAACGATTCATCAGGCCGTGCCATGTAAAATGATCGGCGGATGTGGCTGCAGTAGAACGAATGGAATGAATGACCTGTAGTCGCTGTTTATGGAAAGTTAGGGGACTATGACTCGGATCGCACCGACACTCTTTTCCCTGTCAGGTCTCAGAGCTCGGCGTCCTGCACGATGGCAACAGAACCTCAGAGAGCCGTTGAAAATCTCGCAGCCAAACTCCGGAGACGGTCGGTGGAGCCCTCGGCTGCTGGTCCAGAACTTGAGTTTACCTCTGTCCCATAGTCAGGTCGTCGGTTCCAGGGAAACAGCGCTGGAAACCATCCTTGTACTCCGTCAGGTCATCTCCAAGGCACGCTTTTCCAACATCGACCAATTGGTAGAAATCATCCGCTCTGTGGGCCGGAAATTAGTGGATGCACAACCGAAAGGTATGCGCCGACCTGCTTACGTTGGATCGTGAGTCGATCGTCGTCCCCCTCGTCAGAGTACACGGTAGGAAACACCGTCCGCAAAGTTTTGCACCATATTCGAGAAGAATATCATACGGCAACCCAAGGGACGACAGCCCCGCCGACCTCGAAACCCACGTTCTCGATCGCAAAGTTTGTTTCCCAAGGACAGCCCCGCAAGCAAGCTACCCCCCAGAAGACTTCCCATGAAGTACGAGGCACCTTGAGGGAAAACAACCCCGATGATCCAGATGCGTTCGCGCGAACGCTAAAACCCGTACTCATGGAAGCTATACAAGATGTGTTTGACGAACTTGAGACTGTATACGATAACATATCCAAGAACGCGAAAGATCACATACACTCCGAGTATGTTGTTTTTTTATCTCCCTTCGCGTCTGGCTTAAATAGTATGTCTGCAGCGAGATCATTCTCACAGTGGGAAAGTCGAGTACGGTAGCGGCGTTCTTGAAATCAGCTGCTCCTTATCGAAAATACACTGTCATCGTTGCAGAGACTGCTCCGTCGTCAGTGCTTCCCTATTATGTTTGAGTACAAATCCCGAAGTTCTCGCTTGCAGGTATAGCGGTCGCGAGATGGCCGAGTTGCTGTCGTCCGCAGGCATATCTACAGTCCTCGTTCCAGATTCTTCAATATATGCCCTTATGTCGCGAATAAACAAAGTCATACTTGGAGCGCACGCCATCCTCGCCAATGGGGGAATGTTCGCTATTACGGGGTCACTTCTGGCTGCCACAGCTGCCCGCGCACACAGCGCGCCGGTCGTCGTTTGTGCAGGGCAGTTCAAGCTCACTCCTCAGTGGAACCTATACCATGAATATGGAGCCCTTGATTTCGGAGATCCCAGCAGCGTCCTCGGGTTCGAAGAAGGTGATCTGGTGGACAAAGTGGACGTCGTGAATCCATTCTATGATTATGTACGGCCAGAGATGATCGATGCATATGTTACAAACGAGTGAGTCTCTCGTGCATCTCGTCTCTACTTGGATCAACCATCTCTACAGTGGCGATCACCCACCATCGTCAGTGTACCGACTTATCAAGGAGGCTTATGATGACGAGGACTATGAGCTGTAACAGGGTCGTGGAATGCGGACTTTCCGGTACGTTGGAAGGCGAGACAATATTCGCGTGACTACTTTGCTTTGGTGCTCAAAATGTCGAAGAAGGCTTCCTGTGGCAGATCTACACTGCCAACCCGTTTCATGCGACGTTTGCTTTCCTTTTGGTTCTCGAGATGTTTCATCTTGCGTTCATAATGTCCTACGAAACAGTAGTTTAGCGAGGCAACCAGTTCTCGGCGAATCCGTGCACACCTCCATACAAACCCGCTGTAACGTCTGCACGCAGGGCTTTTAGTGTTTCACGAGCCACGATCTTCTTCCCAACAGCTGCCTGGATTGGCACCTCAAACAGTTGACGAGGAATAAGCTTGTCTGGACGCACTAGACGTCAATGTAAGCTAATCGAAAAATCACACCAACTACTCACGCAACCTCTTGACCCACGTCCTCCCGACTTCTTGTTGTGCAGATCGGTGCACAATCAATGCGAGGGCATCTACCGGCTTTCCATTCAAAAGAAAGACCATCTACTCCGGATTAAATTAAGCTGAAGCTATAAACTCTCGCATTTCCCTACCTTGGACAAATCACTCCGTTTATACCCGGCATCCTCATAGCTGCGCATTGTAAGTCGACGCTGGTCCAGAAAACGGAACTGGAGATAGTACGCACTCAAAGCTTGCGTATCCTGAGCTCTTGCTTTTGAGCTTGTTAAAGAAGTCAATAACGATCTCGCTCAGGGGAATTATGGATGTCAAGATAACGCGGGCGGAATTAGTCGCTCCAGCATCTAAATAATGATAATCCAAATCTTCCGCACGGTGTGCAAAGCATAAGTCCATCATCTCGCCGAGGTAATCTAAGGGAAAAGTATAGTAGTGATAGAAACACGGGATGAATATTGCGGACCTTCGGGAACAATGATCGTTGCTTTAACCACAGGCTCCTGGACCTCTCTGGCGCCTGTCGAAGAGTCCGAAAGATCCGGGAACTCTGTGGGATTGCTGATGACGACGGTCTTGTCCTTATACACGACTGTCAAATCCCATTAGCTGTTGTACGCTCCGATAATGATGGCGATTTACTTTTGTAAGGCACGGTAGGGGGGGTCACTATAATGTTTGCGTCGTACTCATCCTCCAGACGCTGCCGGAAGACATCCATGTGTAAAGTCCCGAGAAACCCGAGACGACAACCTTGCCCTAACGCGGTGGACGATTCGCGCTGTACCGAGACACTACGATCGGTGAGCGTCAGCTAGACATGCGTCTCGTGAGAAATGGCCGAAAGGGGTGAGAGATGGTGACGCACACGCTTGATAGACTCTTCCAGTTTGATAAAATCGTTCGTGTTCACAGGGAAAACACCAGCATAGACCTAAAGACTTTCAGAGTTGGATTACAGGAAGTAATGCATGCTGACCATGGCCTTCGCAGGTCGAAAACCCGGCATTGGATTCACCGGTGCACCAACATGGTAGAGAGTATCACCGATGAGAGCTGAATCGACACCACCTAAGCAAACACTCCAACAAAAGTGAGGAAATTCCACAGACCTTCGGACGATTCTTTCATGTTACAAGCTATGTAACCGACTTGTCCAGGTCGTAGGCAGGCAGTGGGAAGCTCTTCAGGGTACATGATGCCGACTTCCTGGACTTCATATTTTTTTCGAGTGTGGCAAGACACAATCTTATCACCTGTCAGCACGAAAAGCGAACTTGAGGGATGAGTCTTCGAATATATACGAACTAGTACGCACCTTTACGAAGTATCCCATCGCGAAGGCTCACGAGTGAGATGACGCCCCGATATCGATCATAACTGAGATGGTTGGCCATTGGTGAGCAGCAACACTAGTTAAATACTCACTGAGAATCAAATAACAATGCCTTTAGGGGCTTCTCCGCAGATGCGGATGGGGGAGGTATTCGATCAACGATGGCTCTAAGCACCGCCTCCACGCCCTGTCCAGTTTTAGCCGAAATCTGCAATACGTCAACGGGGTCTACACCAAAAGTGGACTGCAATTGTAAAGCGACGCGTTCGGGTTGTGACGCAGGCATATCTATCTGTGTCGGCATCTGTTGAGGAACTTGGATGACTGATGGGTCTTGTGGACGCAGACCTTGTTGAGCACTGGGATGATTGTCAGGCCCCTCTCCTTGGCGATGTGGAATACAGAGATGGATTGGGCCTGAACGCCTTGAGTGGCGTCTATCAGTAGAAGTGCGCCTTGGCAAGCTGCCAGAGAACGGGAAACCTCCCACGAAAAGTCAACATGTCCCTAGGAGAGGGTCAAGAAAAATGACATGTACCTCATTCCGGAAGCTTACGGGGGTATCAATGAGGTTGAGGAGGTATCTTTGAACATTGACGGCATACACCATACTGATGGAAAAATGTGAGACAAGGTCATGGCGCATTAGGTCGATATTCACCTCGCCGTCTGGGCCTTGACTATGTGGGTGCGTGAGCAGACTTGGTTTCTTGTGGAGTTGTGGAGTAGCTCACCGGTAATCCCGCGCTCTCGCTCGACTCTGAGTTTATCCAGGACTTGCTGGTTGGAACCAATGGCTTTCTTTGGGATGGTTCCTGTAAGCTGGACGTGTGTTGGCAAAATGAAGTACGAGAAGTTGTATATGATTGCACCTCTAGCAGGCTGAACAGAACAGTGAGGGGGGGGGATGCATGTGAGATAGAGAACACGACCGACCGATCAGCCAATGTGGATTTACCGTGGTCTGGAGTGAGCGTGAGTGTGGATGACTGGAGGGGACATGAACGAGAAACGTACCGATGTGGGCAATGATAGAAAAGTTCCTGCAGCAACGCATCGTTTGCGGTGGGCATATGGCATTGTTCTGAGAGACACACCTGATAGTGTCGCACGGAAAGTGGGTTGTATCAACAGCGTTTGGCAGGGACGAGGCCACGGCGAAGGAGCGGGAGAAAGGTGAGTGTCGTAGGATGACTTTGTGCCATAGCGGAAGCATCCCACCGGCAAGTCCACGGACGAGCTGCAATGCAAGCCAATATACTACTGCTTAGTCAGCTGGGCAGCTGAAGGTCGTCGACGACCATGTCTCTCCAAGAGGCATCCGAGGCGCGCAAGACACGGCTGGTCGCACTCAGGAACAGAAAGGAGGGACGTGCAGATGGTGACGACGGGTGCGCTGCACATCGCTCTGCAACCAGCGATCGCTGACACGTGCCGTGCAGCGGATCTGTGTTGCTGAACCGAAACTTTGACCCGGAAACGCGGACGCTGAGGAAGCACACGCAAAATGGAGATTTGGTACAAGACACAGTCGAAAAGGACGTCGAAGGCATGGCAGACAAGATCATTGCAGAGGACGAACAACGCAGGGCCCAGGAGCTTGTGGGTAGTGGTGTCGCAAGCCCACGGGAAGCACGACTGAGCCCTCGCAGGACGTGTTTAACATTGCGCCGAAACGGGCGAACTGGGACCTCAAGAGGGAAACAGAGAAGAAGCTCTCAAAGCTCGAGAGAAAGACACAGGAGGCGATCCACACGCTGATCAGTGAGTGCATACTACGGAGCACGCGGCTGCTGCAGTGACACGGGCGAGCAGGACAACGGCTGGCTGTACAAAAGGGACAATCCGAGGACGTGGTGGGTGCGATGAATGCGCAGGAACGGGCTCTGGAGGAAGGGGGCGAGGAGGGGGAGGACGAGGAGGAGTAGCACTGCAGCTAGCCAGTACCTACCGCATATGGCAAGCGAGACCGAGTATTAAAGCGGAGGGACGGCTCAGCATCACACGTAGTCGTCCCCCTCGATGGCCTCAGAGTCCGATCCGCGTCGAGTCCCGTCCCTCGTCGCATGCTGTCAGCGCGGTGAGCAGATTCTTCTCGTCCCCTCCCACCAACACTCACCCCACCCTCGCCCCCCAGTCCTTTCAGCCCATGCAGACGGTATGTCCTTCGCTCTCGCCTCGTCCTCACCCTCATCGTCGCTGCAGCCATAGCTTGTCTGGGTGATGATGTACGGTACGATGTTATTAAACCCGTGCTCGAGTGCTGCTCTGCAGATACCCTCCTCCGCCTGGAGCAATCCTCTCCGGTCAGTCCATCTCACAGTCGTCACAGCCTCATCTCATCCATCGTCCAGTATCTCGAACAGGACACCTCAGGCACGTCCCCATTGACCGCCAGCTCTCCGTCTTTGCTCCTGACTCGATATTCTTAGATCTCTGGGAACGTCTCTGCTTCAAGTCCTATCCCTTGCTTGCCGAACAACGCGCACGAAACGGCGACCAGCAGCCCGAGTCCTGGCGTGATCAGTATTTCGTATGTCCCCATCTCCATGGACTGAGGATACTGCTTTACGCCCGCGCACAGCTTCTTCGCGAGGCCGAGGCCCATCGACTCGAAGAGGTTGCATCAAGGCTCAGAAATCAACGTATGGAGGCTGCAGAACGCAAGAGAGAACGAGAAGTTAAACTGACTGACAAACTGCCTCCTGCTAAACGTTCCCGCGCATGTAAGCATCATCCCCCTTCTGGTTTTACACGGCTGACACACCAACAGGGGGGTCATCTAGCCAACCCAAGTCCCTCTTTCAGAAAACGAGGAACGAAGCAACTAAACTCCGAAGGACCTTGTATGCACCCAGGTTACCCCCTCCTATACCCCATGGCAAGGCACTTCGCCCCGCCACCACGAGTCTCCTCGCGTCTCCATCAACGAAACCCGCCAATACTCAGATAACCGCCAAACCTGCCTCCGTCACTCGGTCCTTGGCTTCGATACCACAAACTACACCTCCTCGCTCTGCTCAACCCAGAAGCGCCACAGTCCCTGTTTCTAAGGAGATTCTCTCGCCGCCGAAACTTCCATTGCCTACCGATCTCCCACTACAACTTACCGAGCCTCGTCCCTCCAAGCCACCGATACAAAAGAGGGATCCCATGGCATCATTATTCATGCCGAAGCACCGGGCCCTCTCGCAACTGCCGTCTCAAGCGGGAAATAATCGCATCGTGCCTGCTCGGTGACGTGGTGTCGTTGGCCATGTTCAAGTTTTAGACATATCACGGTACTATGGCAGCCTCGTATTGAGCATCTATCTTCAGGAAGTAAGCATGTTCTTGTACTCTACGTAGCACCATAGATTCGTACATCCCTAGCACTTTCCCATTTTCTTCGTAACGCTATGACTGTTGTACAACAAAACTCCCGAGTCGTTACTTATAGAGCATAAATGTTACGTATTCTATGGCCGTCAACTGACGTTCCAAGTATTGTGTAGGCCGACTGTGTCATCAGCACCATTCCCAGCGGCATGCGAACCTACCACAGGTCGGTCATCAAAACCATTTGTGACATTCGTGCTCTTAACCCCCACAGCTTTGACGCCTGTCGAAACCAACTTGTTCTTGACATGGTCGGCTCTCAACGACTCGATGTAGGCCAAGTATCCTTCGTCGACGCCCCCTGTAACATATTCGCCCGAGAAAACCGAACAATCAAATGTTTCAATCGATGGGTTAAATTGGCGGACCGAGGCAATCAAGTCTGGAAGCTGCTGAAAGATGACGAGGTCTGCGCCAATGGCCTCTGCGATCTCTTCGGTCGTCCGACCGTATGCGACGAGTTCTGCGCGCGAGGGCATGTCGATGCCATACACGTTGGAATACCTGGGCCCACAGATCGAAAGAACAGGCAATCAGAGAGAGTGAGCCGGTGCCTACCGTATCGGGGGAGCACAACTCGCGACTATGACTTTCTTCGCGCCAACGTCCTTTGCCATCTGGATGATCTCCTTGGAGGTTGTACCTCGTACGATTGAGTCTGAAAGAAAGATGTCACAGCCGAACAATATGATTCACAGGATAAGGGACGTACCATCAACTAGCAGGACATTTTTGTCAGCGAACTCGAGAGCCATGGCGTTTAGCTTTTTCCTCACACTCTTCGCTCTTAGTACCATCAGTACGAACAATCAGGTAGAAAAGACTGGGGACGTGCCTCATCTGTTGACCCGGCATGATGAACGTCCTGCCAATATACCGATTCTTGATGAAGCCCTCCCGGTAGGGCAGTTGAAGTTTCTGGGCCAGGTTCAGGGCAGCGACCCGCGATGTATCGGGGACCTAATATGAACGATACCTGATGAATTAGAATGCTAGAATGGGGGAGATGACAAACTGACGGGAATGACGACGTCTACAGTGATGCTCTTCTCCGACAAAACCCTGTTTACTTCTTCCGCAAGCGCGTCACCCATGGCCATCCGGCTCCGGTACACGCTCACGCCATCCAATACGGAATCTGGTCGGGCAAAATAAACGAATTCAAAGATGTCTGGCGCAAAAGTCGCCGATTCAGCGACGACGCGCTTCGACACCATCGAGCGGGTAATGATGATAGCTTCACCTACGAGGGGGTCAGCATGCCGGGATAGATGCGGGGACTTACAGACGCACCGGGCTTGACATCTTGCCAGTCGCTGAAACCACCGGCATCAGCCACGATGCTCTCGCTCGCGAATAGCCAATCCTTGCCGCTACCAGCTCTCCTCGACGCCATCCCGACAGGCCGGATCCCGTTCGGGTCCCTAAAGGCGATGATTCCGAATCCTGCAATCATTGCGACGCAAGCGTACGCCCCCCTGCACTGCTTCATCAAGCCCCCGATCGCGGTGAATATATCTTCTTCGTTTATGCGAAACTTGCCGGTCTGTTGAAGGTTGTCGGCAAAGGTGTTCAAGAGTAGTTCGGAATCGGACGACGTGTTTATGTGCCGATGCGCCGTGGCATCCATGTATTGCAATAAACCTGTACTGTTGATGAGGTTTCCATTCTGTAGATCGACGCAGGATGAATAGGCGTTCCCGACGGATCGTCGTAAAACATACATGTGCGAGTACAATACCGTAGGGAGAGTTGACATAGAAGGGTTGTGCTTCGGCGTGATTGGAACTGCCAGCCGTTGGGTATCGAACTTGAGGGGGTACCGAAGATTAGATGTGGAGCAGCGCTTATCGCGGAGTCTCACCGTGCCCAACGCCCATACCACCGATCAACTTTCCAATGGCCTTGTCGTCGAACACGTCCCGGACCATTCCGTTCGCTTTGCACTGGTACAAACGACCTTTTGGACCACAGGTGACGACGCCGCATGCGTCCTGACCGCGGTGTTGCAGCAAAGAAAGACCCTCGCAGATCTCGACGGCGGCATCGATGGCGGGGTCGTGCAAGAGGAGACCTAATACGCCACACACTGGGGGACGATCAAATCGTGAGGTCGATCAGTTAGAACGGGACGCACTGGCAAGCGGGTTGGTGGTGGGGAAGGGAGATGGCTGTGAACGTGTGGACGGGCCTTAAGTCTCGAACAGCTGGGACTCGACTTGCATCCTTTTCTCGTAAAGAGTTTGCTGGGGTGGATCGGGTACGACCGGATAAACTAAACTACACACTGATCCTTCAAAGACGAAACGTCTCGCTCGTGGCCGATGCTACCCGACCGTCCAGTTTCATTGTAATAATGCGCGGTTGAACGCGGATCGTATTCTGCAATACTACAATAGGGATATATGGGTTATATGTATGTCGTTGGCGTGTAGTAGGTGGTGGGCCGCTGCCCGGGTAGTAGGTGCTCGATGTGCCGGTCCTGCTGCAGGATAGCAAAAAAGCAGAAAAGCGTGCATTCTACAAGGCGTGATGGTGCAAGAATCTATGGAAGGATGAACTTCCAATGCCAGGCGAAATAAATAAAACCACATGGGACACGAATGATAAACCACGGTCAAAGCACAAGCTCCTTGGGTTTCTCCCAGGCATAATCCGGGTTGCCGAAATGACCGTACGACGCAGTGCGCAGGTATACAGGCTTCTGGAGTTCGAGTTCGCGGACTGCATAGCATGTTACAAAACCAGACAGCTGGGCCAGACACCAGACTCACCCATAACACCAGGCCGCAGATCCCAGTTCCTGCGAATGATCGCAACAAGCTCTTCGTTCGTTTTCTTGCCAGTGCCATACGTGTCAACATAGATGGACAAGGGCTCGGGCACCCCGATAGCATATGAGAGCTGCACGAGAACACGGCGAGCAAGGCCGGCAGCAACGATAGACTTGGCTAAAGTGGCCATCAGCATGGAGCACACGCAAAACAGAAACATCTTCTACCAATCCAACGGGCTGTATAAGCCGCAGAGCGATCGACTTTGGAAAAGTCCTTTCCGGAAAAGGCACCTCCACCATGGGCTCCCCAACCACCATAGGTGTCAACAATAATCTTTCGGCCAGTCAAACCAGCGTCACCCTGAGGGCCACCAATAACGAAGCGGCCCGAAGGTTGGATCTGATGCCTTCGTCAGTGTCAAAATACCTACATGCGAGAAACGATGCACACATGATAGATGGTGTGCTGGTCGAGCAAGTGGGCGGGGATGACCTGTTTGATGATTTTTTGCAGAATTTCCTTCCGAAGTTCCTCCGTCGAGATCTCCTCAGCATGTTGAGTTGAAATGACAATAGTGTCAACTCGGAGGGGGATCATAGCACCACCATTGTTCTTGTACTCGATGGTAACTTGGGTCTTGGAGTCGGGACGAAGCCATGCCAATAGTCCAGAGCGACGAGCAGCGGCCATTGCCGCGTTAAGTTTGTGGGCAAGCACGATCGTCAAGGGCATGTATTCTTCGGTCTCGTCGGTAGCGTAGCCGAACATGATTCCCTGGTCACCGGCACCATGCTCCTCCAAAGAGCCGTGATCAAGACCCTGGGCAATGTCAGGCGACTGCTGTTCAATTGCCACGAGAATATTGCACGTCTTATAATCAAAGCCTTTGGACGAGTCATCGTAGCCAATTTTCTTGATAGTTTCGCGTATGACCTTTTGGTAGTCGATCTGAGCCTTGGTCGAGATCTCGCCAAAGACCATGATCATGCCAGTCTTGGAGGCCGTCTCACAGGCCACCTTTGACCAGGGATCTTGTGCGAGACAGGCATCAAGCTAATCCACTGAGTAAGACGGCAGCCTCGATATGTGTGATAGTTTCACGATACTCACGATAGCATCGGAGACTTGGTCACAGATTTTGTCTAGGGAACATTAGAAGTGAACCGTCCGAGTGTGACCTTTAACGTACCAGGGTGGCCTTCGCCAACAGACTCGGATGTGAAAAGAAAGTGCCCTTGGGCGAGAGGGGGACGTGCACTGCCGTTGGGAGCGGGAGACATGATGAATGGATGGTGGGGAAGGGATGAAACAACGTTCGTGTTCAAAATGTTGAGAATTAAAAGGGTTCAAAAGCTTATCTAATCGCTTCTATCACGCCATATTGCAGTTGGCGCTCACGCCAGGCCGCAATTGGTTACATCGAACATTTATTACCCATAGCGTGCGCCCGAATTACAACAATCCAACCCCGAGAGGATCTGTACTGATCATCGGTTGTTTCTGCTCTCGCTCACTGTCCGAGGGAGTGGGCGCACCCATTGCCACATCAGGGCCCTGATCTGTGACATGAGAGATATTGCCCGTGTTTCGACCACGCGGCAAACTTCGAGCAACCGCTAGGTCTGCATCGAGTGGCCCCGTGTCCAATGCATCCCAGGCGGTGGCTGGTGGTCTTGGGGAGCGCGAACGCGCAGTACTCCAAGGATTATCCGTCGGCAATGCCGGTGTAGATGTCTTCCGCGGCTTCACGCTGTCCCAAGGGTTGTGCGATGATCCCGAGAGAGTCGACAAAGGCTGCGCAGCGTCAGTATCTTGGGGCTGGAGCTCCGATACTTTTCCGACATTATCTTCATCTCCACTTCCTCTCGAAGGAACTCCCAGGTCCTTAGTAACACCATCATACGCTTCTTGCACAGCTGAGAATGCTGCGGTAGCATTTGACGATAACTTGCCCCAAACAGACTTCACTCCACTGCTAGAGAAGAAATCTGTCGGATTCGGGTTTCGCGCACGGCTGTAGGGTATCGGAGTGCTACTCAAAGAACTCGGTTGTGGTGGGGGCCATGAAGCCTTAAGAGTCGTCGAAGCACCTACGCTTGTGAAACCTTCGGCCACTCTCTGGGGAAGATCGGGGAGGGACGACCACAGCCCCTGGAAACTGGAAGACAAGCCTTCTGCAACGGCAGGTCTGGAGGGTGACAACGAAGGGGAGGGTGATGACACGATCGAAGGAGAATCAAAAACTGGTGGTGATGGAATTTCTCCAAATGACCTTGTAACATCTTCGTCAAGACCCTCGACAGAGACGGAGCCCTCAGACTCGTCTCTGACTTGGGAGATAACGATTCTCCCATTCATCTCCTCGTCCGTGCGGCCATAAAGTTCAAACCAAAAGCGAACGTCCTTGGAATCGGGGAGCAGCACTCCCATGTCTACTTTGCCATCTCTGCGTGCTGGATCATCCAATGAGGTGTCATACGAGGAGTTCCTGTACCTCTCCGCCTGTGATAAGGAGTTTAGGAAGTCCCAGAGGCTTGGAGAGTGTTCCGAAGGGACCATGCCGTCTTCCCCATGCTTGCGTTGCCGCTCGCAGTTGTATAGAAACGTTCCAAATTGGCAAGAGTAAAGATGACGATGGATTGTACGTAGGAAGGACTCGTTGAATTCAAATCGATCGGGAAACTGCCGCAGCAGCTGACGAACGCACTCGAGGAATTGATGGAAAGTAGGACTCGTCTCCTTAATATGATGTTGGGACACGAAGCGACTTTGAACTGAAGCGAAAAAGGCTTGGGCAGTATCGGCACCGCCATTCCCATTTGCTGTATCGGCCAACGACGTGAAGAACTTTTCAGATGATAGATGGCCGCATCTATCCAAGAATCGGTGTCCAAAAGATATCCAATCCTTTTCGACGAGTATCTGAAAGCCACGCATTGTACGATAGTATGGGTCCAGGCAGAGTTGAGCAAGAGCGGATAGTTGAGAGGTCCGGTCCCATCCATCGGAACAGTGAATCAGAACATGAGACGAATTGATGTGTATATTTCGGACGATGAGAGCCACGGCCTCCATTATATTAGACATATGACGGAGCCAGCCAGATCGGCGCAAAGCTTGACGGTCCAGGATAGCTAGTTGCTGCGCTTCTCCGGGAAGGCGTCCGCTAACGCTAGCAGCCATACTGTCTGCTTCTCGAAGAGCATCTACAACTTTGCTTAACGACTCGCGCATAGCGTGGATATGATCGATGCCAGAATAGGTCTTCTTTGCATCCTTGTAATGTTCCATATTTTCTGTCCCAGCGCCTTTGGCAGTGTTCGCAACGGCATTGGCCGTTGGGCGAGCATCTACTATCAAATTTGTGGTGGTTGAACCATAAATCAGGCCACTCGACGTGCGAGATTCCGGAAGATGGTGGGTTTGAAAAATAGCTTCCACGAGCTTTTCATCCTGGACAGAACGGTTCTGTTTGATTCCGACCATGGGTTGGCTCGAGCGAGTTATACTAGCCTATGCGCGTCATCTAAGGAATCTTGTCGCGCGAACAAAAGAAAGGTAATCACGTGATTTGCCCAGTGCAAATAAGTGAGAGCAGGTATTCTGCACTTGCTCCTGTATTTCGATGCATACTGGAGCGTAGAATCACTTATGCGTGTCGGGACTACCAAACGCGACGGATAGGTGGGACAAAACTGGAATACTGATCAGCAACTATCTCGTGATCAGACACAAAGGAAATACCTGATAGTCTTTGTTGATATCGGTAAAGCGCCACGTCTTCGTTCGAGTACCAACACCCATCCGTCCGAATTCTTCCCGTGGAGAATATATTGACCATCCGCCAGTAGAGTCCAGCGGTGGATTCGGGGAATAGAAGAATGCATAAAGCTGATTAACAGACACTACTGACTTGTTGGTTACAATCCTTGCTGCTCGACGAGACAACCCACCGCACACTGTCAACTCTTTGACGCTTTCAAATACGTCGATTGCATCGCGGTCGTTCCCAAAAGATAAAGTGAAGGTCTCAAACGTCCGAGTATGAAAAGTGATTGGACTCCGCCCGTGCAAGGTGTGTGGAAGCTGCATGACGAGCGAAATCAGTGGATATGGAACCTAACCTTGGCATTAACATAGAGATGAGCGATGAGATGGTAAGAACTCGCCCACATCTCCTCTTTGCCAGGACCTTCATAACGAAATATCAAGTGATGCGCCGTCAGGTGCACCGAGCCGTACTGGATGCTCCCTGACTTGCCGCATAGAACTTTCTCGACCTACGAATTCGCAAGCTTAGACTCAGAGTCCCAACGACCACGATGGCTACACACTTGCCTTGGAGACGCGGATCGCGTCCATGCTAACAACAATAGCAGTCGGAATCGTTGTGCCCGTCAATGCATCTCCAAGCTTCAGTATTGGCCTAGCACTGCGAGGTAGAGTGTTTGTCAATGTTTATATGCACTGTGGAAGCAGTGGTGCCGAGCAGTACTAGCAGTACTACGCTAATACATTAACCAAAGACCCAGAGCTCGCTCACTGCATCCTGTCCACCTTGTGTGATAATATCGACATCCTCGTCCAGAACAGGCGGAAATGTATTTTTGACGAGTACCATCGCTAGAGCAGGTTCCTTTTTGATCCGACGCTTTGTCTCTCCTTCAATGAGCTATTTCGACGGCACGCCTGCTCAGTGATAGCGCAAACAAAATGATGTTCGTGGCTCACCGTCCCGTACGTATGGTCCAGAAAGTCTTCCATGGAGTAACCTTGCTTCGTGAACGCTTCTTCGAATATCCGAGCCAGCGTGGACACTGCAGAGTCATAGTGTTGCTTATGCGTGTAAAGCTCCCACAATGACGAATCAATCGCATTCGTAACGTTGGGGTCAGCCTCATTTGGCAGGAAAGGGTCTATGTGACTTGTCAGGTAATAACGCAACCAAGAATTCTCGGCTTGCCGATAATGTGATCATCCATATTCTGCGCTCGATGGATCATTTCCATGAGGGCAGGATGACCCTTGAGGATATTGTAAGTCAACGGTATGATCATAATGATCGCAGCAGGTGGCGCAGTCAAAGAAAGCCGGGACAATCTCTTGACAAATGACGCAAGAAGCGAGGCCGGCAGATGACTGGAAAACGAATCAGTGAAACCGATTCAAGTTCGGGAAGTGGTACCAAAACTGACGTTGAACTCAAAAAGAGCTCTGTCAGTCGGAAGAACCGGGCACGGTGTTTGAGATGAAGAACGTCTCTGTCAAGGAAGGCATAGAGTCGGGTATAGAACGAAGGGTAGTCTCTGAAGTTGACGGGTCAAATAAATGCCAGATACGATAAGTGAACGCTCACAGGTTGTAATCTTTGAGCAAAGTGAACAGGGCATTGAGCGCCAAAAGGCCCACAGTTCCTCCTAGCGAAATGATGGACATGCACGTTCAGATCGTGATATCTCTCCACCACTCACCGACGTCAACGCATTCACCGATCCAGTCCATCACCAGGATCGGCCTGGTCAGGTGTGGAAGTACGCCCCTATGCATGATGTTGAGGGCTCGTGTGGTAAGCACGTGGTTGGCGCCGGTCGATGAAGAGGAAAGGTAAGGCAGAAAGGTGAGCCATGTCCGAGTAAACAGAGCACGGTGTGCTTGCAGAGAATGGAGGGATTGGTGGAAGGTCAACTGGTGAGTCCTGCCTTGCACACCCACCACCTTCTTCGTCTGTTTGGCGTTTGGTTCATCATCAAAAAACTTCTTCCAATCGTCTTGCTCGTCTTCGTTCTCAATTGCCCCCGACTCTCCGTCTTCCCCGTCGACCTCACCTGTTTTGCCGTTCTTGGACCTAGGAGGCATTTCCCCAAGCTCTTCGACCCACCATGAATTTAGCTCCGAAGGATCGGTCGGAAAAGTGCTCAGCCTCTCCATGATGGACAATAAATTTCCAGGTAGACCGGGATGATCAGCGGTCGAGCGGTTTGAAAGCAGGAAGCTAGCGGAAAATTGTGAGCCATGCAGAGATGAATCAAGAGCCTGGGTGCATACGTAGCCTCCCGGAGGAAACACCACCGAATGTCATCATGGACAGTGAACCAGTTGTCCACGAAGTGCTCCCGCACATCAGGGGCAGTCTTTCTCGCGAAAGACGCGACCGATCCAAGGCGGGTAGAAGGAGGACAGAGAAGGAGTGCTCGTACGATATGCTTGAAATACGAGAAGTGGAACTGTGGTTGGCTGTCGGGATTCGATTTGGTTAACGAAGTCGAGAGACACTTCAGCAAGGAGAAAAGAATATCCAAAGCCGATTTCTGAGAATAGCTGAGCAGAATGGAGTACACGATACCAGCACCTTACCCTCAGTGCAGCCTCTTCGTCCTGCAGCAAGCCAACGAGGAGGTTGACATAGGTGTCGAGTCGCTCCCATAGCCACTTTCGCACAACCTTTGCGGCATCGCCGCCCGCGGGCACAAGCTTGTCGCTGGATATGACGATGACGAACACGCGGTACAAACTATAAATTGCTTTGGACATGTTCCTCGCGTCTGATGCATTCTGAGCGATCTCAAGGAGGTCCGAAAGAGGGTTCAAAGATCCATTATTGGTTACAGCTGCTGTGATCTTGAGTTCAAGACCCTCGGTAACAGTAACGTTGCCTTTTGTCTTCAATCTTTTCGCTGGAGGCGGTAAGGAGCTAGCAGACATCCTGGCGGTACTAGTGCAGTATGAAAAGACAGACTTGACACCGTAAAGGGCAAAACCCCCGAGTCGGTCATCACACCAGCCAAGCAAACACTCTTGCTGAGCCAGGCCTGCTCAGGGCAGACCGCGTCTTCGAGATCGGCAGACGTTTGTTCTGCACGGCCCCGGCGACAATGCTGCTGTTAGTGATGGACTTGTCACGGACAAACGTGTTGGCATTGCACACGCTTGCGTGCTGCCACCATTAAGTTGCATGGTATCCGGAGTTAACCCACACAACTACGAAAGAGTATACATATCGCGATGCCATGGGACTATGTGCGAACTATAGAGAAGACCAGCTCTAATCAAAACCAGTGGGGGAATGAGACCGGCGATACTATGGCTATCGTCACTCTTGCGCCGGGTGGGAGGCCCATGAAAAGCGGGGATGATCGTCCTCGTTTCCCCACCCACTCAAAGTCTGTTCGATCCTAAGCCCGGGCCTGTAAGTAAGAACTGGGTTCCCAATTCTTCTGTTGGTGCGAGTCCTAGGGACCTTGTACCAAGCCTCTTGCTGACACCGATGCCAGCGGCGTTGTGGGTCCCCGGCTCATAACCTATAACCTTCACATAGACTCGCCTAGGCGGGACTCGCGGGATAGTTTTGTGCGGACGAAGCCAATATTTGACTTACAAACTCGTCACAGTAAGCGACTTCAACTGTCATGCTCTTCCACGGCCACAAGGTTCTTGCCTCGGTTCGACGACGCGCCGACCTCGCCGGCAAAACAAAGCCATGGAACATGCGCACATTCCACTCGTCACGACGGTGTTGCGAGCAATATCTGAATGCTAGTCAGAAGGTATGCACGAACCGTTCGGGTGGGGATAGTAGCATCCCGATCCTACTTATGGCCTAGATCTTTGACGAGGTTGCGCTGAACGAGTGCGCGAGCGACAAAGTTGTCCTGGTCGACTTCTATGCCGAGTTCGTGACTGTATGCCCTTGTGTTTCCAGAGCTCACCGTTCTCTGGCGCTCAGTTGGTGCAGACCGTGCAAGATGATCTCGCCTATATTGGAGAAGCTTACTGGAGACTCCAACATCAAGACGGGAAGCGGACGTTCTCTCCACTTGATCACCGTCGACACCGACAAGGAATCGGAGCTTGCCCAAAGGTATCAAGTGAGTCTCCTGCACTGCTGTTCGTGCATTACGGTCCAACGTGTTTCGAGATACGGTCGCTACCAACGGTGATGGCGTTCAAAGATGGCAAGCCGATCAACCACTTTATTGGTGCGCTCAGCGAGGGAGATATCAGAAAGTTCCTGCGACAGCTGTAGAGGAGCCTGTTTTTCTCCTAATCGTCGCCAAATGGCATCTAACCCACACACGTGTTGTTTCGGTATCGTAGAACGACGAAAAAAAGTCGGACATCGAATCTAGAGTGATGGATGACACAATATAAAACAACGGTAGGCTAGTGGTATAGGAATCGTGGCCCAGAAGGATGCTGCGAACAAGTGTCAAGAGGTGCTCGTTCGGAGAAAGTCATTGTATGCTACAGCAGGTTTGCCCGTGAGGGCTCTGGGGGGCATAAGGATCTTCCGCCTTTTGGACTGGGCCCCATACGGATGGGACCTGAGACGGAGTGAGTGACTATCAAGCTCAGAAGGTGGAGGAAGGACGGACGAGGTGGTCCTTTGTTGTTTTGCAATGCCTAATTAAGCTGTGGAAGCGCAAGGGTGAGGATGGTGGGGAGGGGGGGGATAAACGCTCAAACAGACCTTGCACTTGCTTCACTGACACGGATCCGCGGCCTCGCCAAATCTTCGCGTAGGCGTTGATTATGCTCCAACAGACGACGATACCGCAGTTCAGACATGGACTGCCTACCGCCGCGGGTGCTCATGGTGACGCGAGGGGGATGGGGGACACGGAAAATTCTACCGCGGGGTGTGTCAGGACGAGTTGGTTTTTTCTTTCTCTGGCGACTAGCTCGTCAACGTCAATGTCAATGTCGAGACGGCAGTAGTACTGTGGAAATGATGACGGTGGTGGCGGTAAAACAAGCCGCGCACACTTGGATTCCACGTTGGACTGCACTGGCGACGAGTCCTCCCCCGACGGACCTTTTTCACACGTCGACACTCAATTCAATCACCAACCTGATGAACGAGTGCATGCGAAAGCTAAAACTACAATAGTACAACGGAATGTACGGCACGCTATGATCAATACTTTTCGAGGATCCCGCGAAGGAGGTTCTCTTTGGCTCTTGCGTGGTCTTCGGCCCCGAGGTGTTTCGCCTTCCTGTCGAGAGTGGCTACAAGTCGTTCGGCATCAGCTGGCATTTCGTCGGCACAACGATGAAGGCGTTGGACTGCGGCACAGTGGTGTCAGATGGCGAGGGTATATGAGGGACGGCCCCGAGTACCGTGCTCATGCATGCTCGCCTTGAACGTCTGGAAGAGGAGGTCGCCCTGGCGGACGAGGTCGTCGAGCGCGGCGAAGAGGGTATCCAGGGAGCGCTGCGGAAAAAACGATGTCAATAGGGGGGCGACAGACGCGGCGGACACGCCTTTGTGTCGTCATAGATGGTCTGGGCGTTGTCCACGTCGCGGCGTGCGGCGTCCTCGAAGGAGAGAGTGGTCTGGTCGAGGAGGGCGAGGCCGTGTGCACGCCTGGGGAAGATGGCGTCCTGGATGGCGTCGTGGAGCTGCTTGGTGTGGCGCGCGACTGGGATGAAGGCGTGGCTGATGTACTCGTTGGCCTGGCGGCGGTGGGCGGCGAGTGCGGGGGCGAGACGGTCGACGGTGCCGGTCCTGTCGACGATGGAGAGGTCGTTGTCGCTGTGGACGGTGTCAGTGTGGGACGAGGGGGTATAGGGGGACGGACGCGTCGAGGAGGGCGAGCCACTCGCAGTCGTCGTCGTCGTTGGGCATGACGAGGTGGACAGGGGCGTGATTCATACTCCGACAAGGATATCCCCACGGGTGCTCCGGTCAGGTCGCACTCTGAATCAGCCCGCATAGCACCCGGTCAGCGTCCTCCTGCTCGCCGTCTCTCCCGTCGACCTCGACCTCGTCTTCGTCGTTCTCTCCACCACAATGAACACCCGTCCACACAAACAGTCCATGTCCGAGCTCAAGCTCCGCCGTCTCACCGAACACAACCAGCGTCTTCGCGAAGACCTCGCACGCCCTCGCATGCGGGTCAGCGAGGCCAGCGCAAGGTGCCGCCCCTTTCCTCCTCTCCCCGCTCTCCCGCTCACAGGCACCCCCTCAGCTTGATCCGCTACTGCAAGACAACAAAAGACCATCTGGTGCGTACCGTCGCCTTCCGGCTCGTCCCGACTCACCGCCTGCCTTCAGGTTCCATCCGTCTGGGGTCCTGTCGGGAAGGGCGAGGATCCATATGCACCACCACAAACGGGCTGCAATTGCATCGTGATGTGATCCCTAGTTCTCCTATACCCTCGCCTCCCGGCCATACCCCGCAGACGCACGTCGCGCATTCGTCCCTTGACATTATCTCTACACCGAAACTTTCACGTTCGTTTTCGTCTACCACACGCTCGCCATCTATCTCATCCTCCAAAATCCCGGACGATGTTTCTGGTCTGCTGCATGCACTGCGCTCTCAGCGCTCCACTCGTCTCATTCGCTATCTCTCCTCTTTCACCTTGTCTCCTTTGTTTGTCTCTACTGGGCGCATTGCCTCGTTCTTGGTTAGCAATCATCTCTTGCATACTCTACTTTTTATATGTCTTTATCGTCGACGAGCAAACTTGTGTGCATCTATGCAAATGTACATGTTCGGAACAAGCACCGTCTTGTGCGGCCGCGGACGCTGTGTGGGTCTTTACGCTTTTGTTCGCCTCGAGGTGTTGCATGAGGTAATGGGGCGGCTGCTTATCCCCACTCGTCCCCGTCCCTTGCTCCCTCCCCATCATGATCACCGAGCTGCGTCTCCAGATACGCGACGCCGTCCGTCCCCTCGCTCTCAAATACGGCCTCGTCGCGCTCCCCGAGTTCGCCGACATCGTCGTCATCGCCTGGCTCTTCTTTACCGCCCTCCAATACAGTCTCTCTCCCGCTATATCCAGGGCGCTCTTTCCGCTCTCTTATGGCAAGGCCGACAAGAGAACGCGTAGAAACTGGTGCCTCCTTCCCCGCCCAGCCCCCTCTCCGCCATTGATCCGCCCGCAGGGATATGCATGCCGTGTCGTTCATTCATGCTATCGTCGCCGTCGTGCTTGCTTCGCGGTGTCTCGGAGTCAAGAGTCTCGACAGTGATCGTGCCTTTGGGACCTACCCGGATGCCAGTTTTTTGTTGGCAATCGCCGTCGGGTGAGCACCCCCTTGCGCCCCACCTCACGTCTTCTCACGCCGTTGGCGCGTCAGGTATTTCGTATGGGATGCCGTCGAGTGCATCATTCATTTCACCGAGATTGGATTCGTCGTTCATGGCAAGTCGTCCGGTGCACTCGTCGGTTCGTTCCCTGACGTATCTTCTAGGCGTAGGCTGTCTCTTCATCTTTGTGCTCGCTACCGCAAGTGACTGCCTTTGTTACACGTGCAATGTCTCTCACTACACCTACAGCGCCCGTTTGTCCACTACTATGTCGTCCGTTTTCTGCTCTGGGAGGTGTACGTGGTCTCGTGCATGACGTGCCACGTCGATATACTGACACGGCTGTAGGAGCACCATCTTTCTCAACATAAACTGGTGCGTTCTAGTGCTCGTCGGACCGCGTTCACGGTGATGCCATTTTGGAACAGGTACTTGGACAAGATGGGCAAGACTGGATCTCAACTACAATTAGTGAATGGGATTGCCTTGTTGAGCACCTTTTTCTTCTTTCGACTGGCCTGGGGAGGAAAGATGGCAAGTTCAATGTCGCCATGTTCGTTTTGCGATGCTGAACGGTACACAGTCGTATGACTTTTTCGTTACTCTGAACGGCGTTTACACCGAACTCCCTCTCTTTTACATCATGGTCTACGGAGTCACCAACCTGTTGCTTCAGGGTCTCAACTGGTTCTGGTACGTGTCAATCACGTACTGGTGATGATCGAGGGCTAAGCATGTGTCGTACAGGTTTATGAAGATGATCGCGGCGCTCCAGAAGCGATTCGAGCACAAGCCTGCCAAGGACAAGCCGAGCGGGCGTGGCATTCTGAATGGCAATGGTCGTGGCAAGGTAGAGAGTCACTTGGATTGATAACAGAGTCGTGCACGGATGGGGACGGGGGATTAATTGGTAGATCATCTGGTCGCGTACATATACCGAAATATACCTATGTGCTAGGGAGCAGGGGGAAGGCAGAAAGCAACCTGTACTTGGGATCTAATAGCACGCTCCCAGGCGACGAGGTTAGGGCGACAGGCGACCTGGATACGTGTGGATTCACCGCTGTGGAGCAGGGTATGGAGGTATGCAAAGACGAGTGCATCGAGAGCCGTGGGCTTCCTTGAAAAGAGGTCAAAGAGGAGATGCAAGGTGGGGCCCCAACGTACTGTGAGCCAAGGAACCATTTGTCAGTAGCAAGACGGTCCGACAGTGCAGCGATAGCCTCGGCGTAGCGTGCGTGCACAGCGTCCGAATCAACGTTGGTGCCAAAGGGGGGAAAGGGAGAGGTAAAGCCGGCAGAGGGAGGAGGAGGAGGGCTAAGGACGGTGTTTAGGGTGCGGCTTTTGCTCGGGTTGGACTGGTTGAGACCGGAGGCAGACTGAGAGAGGGACTGGGAAGGCGGGAGGTGAGCGGTGGCGGAGGAAGCGATGAAGGACACACCAGGGCGGCGTGGACGACGCCTTCGAGGAGGGCAATCCAGGCGTGGCTCTCGTCCTTGGCGGGTTGGTCCCGGTAGCCGTCGAGGGGGTCGGGGGTGTGATGGAGACGTGCGTCTGCCCAGGCAGGGATGCTGCGCGGGGGCAGGAGACGTGGGGGGTCATCTGGGAGCTGGAGGTTGGGGAGACGGGCATCGAGGGCACCCTCAGGGGATATGTCCCAGCGAAGGGCGATGTAGTTGAGACCGCGGAGGGCGAGATAGGTCTGCCATTTGAGACACTCGACGTCGGTGCTGAGGAGGGCGGCGGGGTCGCGTGGGGGTGCGATCCAGAGGGTTGGCTGCACGACGTGGAAGCGTGTCGGGACAGCGACGGGCGAGTTCGTGCGGAGGGGGAAGCGTGAAAAGAAGGCGGGGAGGTCCATAATGGTGGTTGCGGTCAGACCATGTCGACACCATCCGACTCGGCGTCTTCCCTCCCCCGCTCACCGCCAGACACAGTGCCGACGCGTCCGTTCAGGTTTACATGGGACCCAGCGAGCAAGAGGGGCCCAGCGAGCATCTCAGAGACCACCGCCGACGGCCCCGCCCACGACACGTATGCCGCCCTCCCTCGCGTGCACATCCCCGACGCCTGGTCCAGCACTACACAGGGCTTCAACGGTATCTATTCACTGCAGCCCCCGCCGCCTCCGCTCACCTGCCCCTAGCCGTATCCAACGTGCTCAACAACCCGCACAAGACTCACGCGCCGCCAAAAGCACACTCTGTCCTTCCCGCCGTCCTCCCCGCCGTCCTTCCCCGCGTGAAGCGCAAGGACTTTGATCCCTACCTCCGCGCGATTGCCCCAGAGTGGGATCGCTTCCTCCAAGCCGCTTCCCCGCTGTCCGACCCGCCCTCCATCCCCAAGCTGCCCCCGCCCCTCCACACAGTACCTTCCGTCTTCTTCGACCCAAACTTTGACCTCGCAGATCCCTCCACGTTTGACACCGTCACAGAACGCATGCATGGTGACGATGACTCCTCCGATCCCTCCTCTCTCTCATACTCCCTTCCCCTCCTAGAGAAGCTCTCCCACCACGCAGACACCATTGAACAGCATCTCGTCCGCGAAATATCCCTCCGGTCCACCTCCTTCTTTGCCGCGCTTGCGAACTTACAGGACCTCCAGTCGGAATCTGAGCAGTGTCTAGATCGCATAGCCAAATTGCGCACTCTCTTGAACGACCTCGACAACAACACCGCGATTCGTGGCCTCCACATCGTTCGCAAAGAGTCCAGATGTTCTAACATTGCTGCTGTAGATCACGCCGTCCGCGAGATCGCCGCCGTCCTCGAAATGTCTTCCGTCGCCAGAGGCTTGGTCGCTGCAGCGCAGTGGGGTGAAGCGCTCGCCGTCATCGATACCATTCGACGTCTCCTCCACCCATCTCCCTTCCTCCCCCCTGCTCCCATCGCGGAGCAGCCTGGGTGTCAGCCAGACGATGCCTCTTCCCGACTTTCCCCCACGCCAGAGTTTCCTCAGCCTCACTTACAGTCCAACATCGAGAGTGCCTCTCTGTCCTCACTGCCCCTCTCGTCCCTCACTGCATTCAATTCTCTTCCTGCTCATCTCCAGGCCATGCATACTGAGATAACCCTGTCATTGACAACAGATCTAGTCTCTGCGCTCAGACTCGACTTGATCGATCGTGTGAACTCGGATTCCCAAGCTTCCTGTCCCGTCGAGAATGCGGATGTCACCCTCAAAGACCGTCTGCGGCCGTTGCTACAGAGCCTTTTGCGCACGAGTGGTATTCGGGAGGCGATTGTCGCCTGGCGGCAAGTTGTCATGTCCGAGGTGAAAGGAATCATGAAACGGGTAGGTACACCGTCTCCCTCTTATGCGCCAGAATATCGACCTGACCTTTCAGTACTTTGCGCCGTTTGACCCAGACGAGGACGAGAAGGGCCCAAAAGCTATTACGAGGCATGTAGCACATGTCCGCTCGCCTGACGGCGTACCTCGATCTCACATGATCTTAGTGGCCTTTCTACCCTGTTACGTTCAATGGACCATACGGAATTCACCTCTGCCGTCTCCTGTGTGTACACAGATCTTCTCTGCAGCATCGAGGGGCTCCAGGCGCAGAACAGCGTTCTGAGAGACGTACTAGAGAGTTACGTGTAAATAAACACCCTTTGTTTTCCGCTTCTGTCCCGCAGTTGACCGCCCTACAGGTGCACATCGATATCGGTAGACCTCGCACCTCTGCATGAAGAATTATCGGACACTCTTTCCTCTGCAGCAGATCTCTCGAGCAAGCTAGCAGCTAAAGTTGTTAGTCATCGTTCGGAGCAGCTCGCCCAAGTAGATCTACCAAGCTTCCTTGCGTTCTTCAATCGGTCGTGGGATTTCGTCATCAGATGCGAAGTCATTTGTCGACGTATGATCATGGGACTAAGAGGCACAATACTTGGTCAGGTAGGTTTACGCCCCCATTCATTACGCCCATCATATTTGGTTGCATGATCATCGCTTGTACAGGCTAGATTATTTCTGCAAGCTTTTCATCAATCAAGGATCAATCGGTCCGCCAAGCTAGTGGAAGATGAACAGTGGAATCAAATGGACATTTCATCCGCGGTCCAGCGTGCCGCTGATGTGTTGGTTGACTCTGCTGTTCGGGATTCCCCTGACCTCGTCATAGGGGGCGGACCGTTGTCCGTCGCTCCACTGCCTCATTCGGCGAACGGAAATGCTATGTCTTCTCCTGACAAACGGAATGGCTTAGCAACCCCGGCAGCCAAGTACATACACATTGAAGAGCGCCCGTATTTCTGTGTTTCAGCGACTGGTGCCGTTCTGGAACTCTTGGTGGAATATCTGAAGCTCGTAGTCAATCTGCCCATGTTGAACACGGATACAATGAGCCGAGTCATTGAGTTTCTCAAGGCGTTTAATTCCAGGACTTGTCAGGTTGTGCTGGGGGCGGGTGCCATGCGCTCCGCGGGGCTGAAGAACATCACGGCAAAGCACCTTGGTTGGTATCTTTTCTTATTGTCTTTTAGCCCGTGCGAACTTTATCGACCAATCTAGCCCTTGCCTCCCAGTCACTTTCCATAATGGTGGCGCTCATCCCGTACGTGCGGGAAACATTTCGGCGCCATCTTAGTCCAAATCAGGCGATCATGCTCGTTGAGTTTGACAAGCTAAAGCGGGTGCGTTCGGGCTCATGCTAGTTCGCGTCCATCGGACTAATTGCCCGGTAAAAGGATTTCCAAGAACACCAGAACGAAATCCACTCGAAATTGGTTGCTATTATGAGTGACAGAATTAGTGCCCATGTCAAGTCATTGAAGGTTGGCCGTACCCAACTTGTTTGCGATTACGAGCTAATGGGAGCTGACTTCCTGCTGCTAGGCTGTTAACTGGGAGATACCAAGGCAAGGCGATAGCGCCAACGATTACATGGAACTTTTGATCAAAGAGACCGTCACACTGCACAAGGTCCTTTCGCGGTATTTGTCCGCGCCGATCGTAGAGGTTCGTCTGCCGAAGGGCTTGTTGTCACCGTTGCCGACCGTGTGCTCCATAGTATGTGATGTCACAAGTCTTCGCCGCCATCAATCACCGCCTCTCCGAAGAGTACGGTCAGATCGAGCTACAGAGCCAGGAGGCTAAAGACAGGCATGTGACGGCTGCCAAAACCTGCATCAAAGGGCTCATCTGACTATTTGCAAAGGATGCTAGCAGACGCGCAATTCTTGCACCAGAGACTATCTGGTTTGAAGAATGTTTCTGCCCCAACCAATATGCTTGAGACGCTTGTCGCTGAGAAAGCGGTACCTCGCAAGTCCACGCTTGGCAACTTGCGTACGGCTACAGGACCCAACGAGCGACTCAGGGGACTCCTATCTAGGAGAGATAGCACCAAGCTGGAGAAGCCATTACCCTCTCCTGCACAATCCACACAGACTGCGTCTTCTAATGGCAACATTGCAGGCGAGTCTGTGGGAGATTCAGATCGAGTCATCCCACCTCGCAGTAGTTCCCATTCTAGCGCGATGTTCACGGGAGCAGAAGCACCCGCCTTTGTGGATGGCAATGGTAATGTGTTGCAAGGTCAGGAAGCCTTGGCGGAAAATCCAATTTCGTCGGAGTCGTCGTTGTTGGGTGCCCTGAGGGAGCCTCCTGGTAGTAATGACGACGTGCAACACGACGCATCGCCAAGCTAGCTTCTGATCATGTCGATTACCATACTCGTGGACTGATCTCTGTCGGGGCAACCAGACACGCGTTTCTGAAGCTTTGCATTGATTTACGCTGTCGGTATCGATACGGATTCCCGACCCGATCTGCGTTACCCTGAGCTATACATATATTGTAACTTGAGTAAAAACGCCGGCGTTCGCCCCTGCTAGGAACACCAGAAAGCAATGTTCTATCGTCAAGGCACCTTTTCACACAGGATGTAAAGAAGCGGAACCGCGGCCGAGAAGGTGCGCGAACGCTGTGGAAACACAACACTGGAGCTAGTCCTGGTGTACGCGAGCGACGTCAAGTACTCTCGCCGGGTCGGAGATATCGTGCGAGATGACCAGGCGGTGGTTACCACGCCGCACAAATCTTTTCTTGTGCGTGTCAAAGAGAGTGGGGAGGGCAGACAAAAAATATTCGCCGACGTCAGGCTCGGAGGTACAGATATGCGCAGCGCTCGTGCCACCACAAGGTGATGGCGTGATTCGGATCGGTGTTCCTTAGTCACGGTCGCCCCATGACCCAAATGGTCGCCACATCCCCGCCATCTGGCACGACGTGCTCGACCGCTGGGGTACAGTATGGCATACAACGTAACGCAAGCCACCCGAGCGGTGGTGAAATTAATGGCGGCAGCAGTCAAACGTGCGATGGCCCCATAATCGCACAGACTGTTTGAGGGGGGAAACACCGCATTGGGGGCGCTTGCACGTTCGCAGGCCACCAAAGGACGCTCGTCGAAGGTTAGATTAGATGGCGGAAATCCGCAAATATTTAAATTTTTTGGGTTACCTCTGCGCTGTCACGTGTGACATGGACTTGGACTTGTCCCCTTTGAGTCATTTCCTCTTCCAATTTACGCCAATTTGTGAAATTTCCATTCCTCCTGTGCCGTCCCCATATTTAAGCACCCGTCCCATTCCTCCGTTCCTTCTTCCAACGTCCTACGTTCTTCGTCCTCGCCGTCGACCCGTCCCCTCTGCTGTCTCTCAACCTTTGTCCCCATGTACGAGGAGATCTGCCTCACGTGCTCCAGGCAGCTCCCTGACGACAGGTGGGTACCTCTCCGGAATGTCCTGCACAGTCCTCACGTGTAAATCAGTCGTGCATACTGTAGTGACGAGTGCGAGGCCTTCGACGTTCATAATTCTCCCTCGATCTCTTCTGCCAGCAGTGCGCTCTCTTCTCCCCACATTGACCACGCCCTCGGTGGCGAAGTACCCGCCCTGCTGCCTTCCGCCCTCGGGAATGCGCTCACCAATTTCCGGAAACGCGACAGATATTCCACTTCCTCGTCCTCATCTTCCGTCTCCTGGTCCGTCTTCACGGATGCCGAAGACGACGAGCTTATTGTCGGAATCGACGACGATTCTGGGTGCGAAGTTGACTGCGTCGAGGGCGGCATCGACACCTCCATCCCTTCTGTTACCTCTCATCATCACCCCACAAAACCATCAAGCTTAATGTACACTCGTCGACCTTCTGCGACCAACCACCATTCCATGATCCCCCTTTTGCACCGCCGCACTTCTTCCAGTTCCTCTTTGAGCCATATTCCATCTCCCACGGACGATGAACTTGAACTCGCTCATGGAGCCTCCCGCCATAGCCGCCACGAAGTACCCATCTTATCTCGTGAGCCAGAGAAGGACAAGTCCACTGTCACGTCGAAAACCAAAAAGAGCCGCAACCGTGCGAGTCTGCCAGCGTACTTTTCGCTTCTCCAGATAAGCTCTCCCCAGCGATCGCATGCCCTTCCTCCTTCGGGCAATACTGTTGACCACAACCCGCGGCCATCCCCTCCGACTCCGAAATTAGCTTCATTGCTTACCGTGTCCGGCTTGCGCTCCACGCTAGAATCGACACCGCGCGGTCGACGTCGCGAACCGGAACCATCGCAATACGCCGACTCTCGTTCGTGTTCACGAACTCGTCAGGGTGTCATAGCACCAGAGTCCCGCGGGCGTCATGACAGCCGAGCAAGTGTGGAGCAAGTGTTTGACTGGTCCTGCGCTCCTTTGCCTAGGGGTCGCCCGACTGCTCGACGAAACAGTTCTCCTCTTCCAAAGATGGTGCTATGCATGCAGGAGTTTGAGGATCCCGTTTTGATCGCTCCTGCTGCTCACGAGAGACGTGGACGCTACCGCACACATGAATTGGAGGGCCGCGGTTCTTCCCGCGATGCGCCCGGCTACGGGAACGGACGTAGCGGCCTGAGGGAACGCGAACGTACTGCCGGCCGCTGGTAGCATCGTCTGCTATGCGATGGTGGCCCGTCCATTCCCCCCTGTCCTGTCAGCTGCACTTAAAATCGCCTACGCTCTAGGAAAGGAAACGACCCGCAGGCTGCGCCTATGAACTCGTTTACTCTTGCATATTCATCAAAAAAACGTCGCATTACTCCCTACTCGCCTTCTATTCTGTTCTGCGTACTATATCTACATCTCAAGAACCCAAGTATTGACCCAAGAAAACTTACGGAACACATACCAACATTGGCAAAATTTGCCGTTTGCATGCATTTGTTATCTATCGCTGTCGCACAAAACACCCTATCATTTTTCTTTGCATTGAGCATCTTCACGAAGCATAGTCTGCTTTGACCTTCGTTATGAGGGCCTTTTTTATTCTTCCGCCTTGATTTTCACCCGCAAGGATAGTATAATGTGTCACTACGAGTGCTTGAAGCGTTTGTGCAATGGAAGGTGCACGCTGTGTCCACGTGCCGCAGGAAGAGATGACCCGCTTGCCGGTGCGCGGCGGAGATTTGGTTTGAGTAATTTAGGGCACCGCCACAGTGCCAGTGGTGTCAACCCCCCTCGTGAGTGAAATGGAAGGGGGTCACTTTCCATTCTCGTTACTTGAGCAGGCCTCACAGCCCGGGCTCGTCAGCAGCGAGACCAAGGCCATTACCATTCCCTCTCTTTCACTGACCTCCATTATCCCATAGGAACATTGCAGATCTACCCCCGCAACGCTGGAGGCGCTGCATGTCAATCCAATCGACCCATAAGCCAGCTAGTCACCATTGATCCAATCACCCGACTGGACTTTGCCCAGGACGCCCGTCCTACACGTCAGGGACCTGCTTCAAGGCTGGAATCTGCTACGGAACCAACCCAAATTACCGCCACGTCAAGACATTCCATTCTACAAACACAGCCACCCAGTTCTTTAGTTCCTTCGACACGTCCTCGCGCTCTCGCAGGGGACTCTGAGGGTGACTCGCCCCCTACTGCTCCGTCAGGTGTGCTTTCCTCTTTCTTTCGTTCCTCCGTCCCAAAATCAGCCTTTTATATCTTCTGATCGTTCGCAGATTCAGCGAGGGCGTACAAGAGACAACGAATAGACAACCAAACCACCAACTCGACTATCCTCTCCACTATTGACCGCACTTCTCGCACACAGAGTTCTTCCACGGACAGGATGTACATTCCGCGTTCAGACAAATCGTCTGCTTCATCACCATCCATCAACCCTCTCTCGGAGGCCGGTCCGTCCTCAATCACACTGGATAAAGCGACTCGCTCCAATGGCACCACCACCGTTAATGGGTTTAAGCCCAATGGATCTCCACCCATGAGCAACGGCACTTCCAAGCATAGCACCTCCGTGACGCGCGTATCTCTGCCTGGCACCACGTTGTATAACGACCCTTACGTAGACAGGGAAGAATTCGTCAGATTAGTTATACAGAGCCTACGAGATGTAGGCTATATGTAAGTCGCCTTTCGATCGTGTCGGCCCTCTTACCTAGTTAGCACTGTGCTGAATGCGTATTCTGTAGCGAGTCTGCTGCTACTCTCGAAGCAGAGTCGGGTTATTCCTTGGAGGCACCGGAAGTCACCGAATTCCGCCAGTATATTCTCAATGCAGACTGGGCAAACGCAGAAGCATTGCTGTCGCACCTCGCTGCGGTAGATGAAGAAGCGATCTGGGTGCGATCGACACGCGTTCATCACAGGAATCGATGGCTCTTACATATCTATTCTTAGGAGGCCCACTTTCTTATCGGGAGACAGAAATACCTTGAACTCCTGGAAGCCCGAAAAACGACAGCTGCGCTGCAGGTTCTGCGTAACGAATTGGCCCCTCTAAGTACAAATACAGAGCAACTGCACGCGTTATCGAGGTATGCATGAAAGGATTTCCACGTTCGATGATCACACGCTTATCATGTTGGCCATAGTCTGATCATGTGCTCGGATCCAGAGGACTTGCGCCGGCGCGCATCGTGGGATGGCGCGTACGGGGTGTCTCGACAAACACTGCTCTCCGAACTACAACGTAAGACTTTCCTGCGCCACAGGTCTCTCGTGATGCTAACGCACATTTACGTAGACTTTATACCCTCTACGACAATGATCCCTTCCCGACGACTTGCTGCTCTATTAACACAATCAAGATATTATCAAAGGGAGCATTGCTTATATCACAACGCTCCAATGAACGCCGCCTCTTTCTCGTTATTCTCTGATCATCATTGTGAGAGGGAGGACTTCCCCTGCGTAACAACCACCGTCCTTGACGTACACACGGACGAGGTGTGGAATGTGGCCTGGAGTCATGATGGCTTACGCCTGGCTAGCGCAAGCAAAGATAAAACAGCCATAATTTGGCAGATTGGGGCAGGTGTTTCATTATCCGCGGGGACTCTGGGCTGACACAGCCTATAGTCGGATACCGAACCTTCCTCTCGTGAATGTGTGGTAGAGTTTACACTCCGAGAACACCCTTTCCCCGTCGGTGCATTGGCGTGGTCGCTTGACGACTCTGTCCTGGCTACCTCCGCGGACCAGTTAATATTGCTTTGGGATACCAAGGTAACGGTCGTGCCTCTTATCGCCTAAGGAGCGACTGTAATGAGTCTTACTAGACTGGAAAGTGCATACACACGCTTGATTCACATTCAGAGACTGTGTCTGCGCTCGTATGGTTGCCAGATGGCTCAGGCTTCATGTCTGCAAGCTTGGATCGCAAGATATTTTCATGGGTAGGTGTAATTCCCCGGCGCACGCCTGAATACGTCTCACCTTCATCCAGGATATGGCTGGGAAACTTCGGGATGATTGGTCTGGTGTACCCATTCGCGTCACCGACATGGCTGTCACTCCAGACATGACGCGGCTTGTGACGGTCGGGATGGACTATATTGCAATACCACCTACAATGGCAGATGGCAGTCGAGGTGGCAGTCGAGAACCGACACCGCCTCCGCAGAGCAATGGGAACGGCGCTACTGTGAATGGCGGCCGACAGTCGGAGAATCGGATGATTGTTTATGACTTGAAGAGCAAAACCATCGAGCTGTAAGCATCAGCCCTTTATTGCACCCAGCTGACCGAGAATGGGCTGCTTAGGTCACTTCCTACGGACGGTGAACTAACGAGCGTAAAGATATCTGAGGACTCCCAATTTGCGCTCATCAATCATGCACCAGACGTGAGAAGCATTTAAACTTGCACCCTTTATGGATTACTGACGAAGTACGTGATAGGAGGTACATCTCTGGGATTTGAACGAGGGACGGCTTGCGCGCAAGTTTACTGGCCAGCATCAGGGCCATCATGTTATCCGGAGTTGTTTCGGGGGTATCGATGGCAACTTCGTGGTTAGCGGAAGTGAAGGCCGGTGTTGGTTCTGTTGTCCACGATTTTTCCTGATCTGGTGATTCTAGACCGTAATGTTTATGTCTGGCACCGGGACACCGGCGTGCTTCTCGAGATTCTCCCGGGCCACGGAATGGGAAGCGTTAACTCGGTCGCATGGAATCCACGGAATGAACGGATGTTTGCGTCTTGTTCGGATGACTTCACCGTTCGGATATGGGAACCGTTGCCCCAGCCCGCCGCTGGTGGACTGCCGTCTTCTAGCGACGTAGGGAGAAATGGAAAAGGCAAAGGCAAGATTCGATCATAGGGACCGTCCGCGTGGTACGGGTTCGCAGATCGTGCCAAATCGTCCTTCATTTTGCATGAACAATTAGCATACGCTTACATTCAACTCATCTTGCTCCTTCAATCTGACTCGGGTTCGCATATCGGCCGAACATTTCACCCGTGATTTTTCGCCCTTCCCACTCCTATCAATGTCATGACATGTCACGCATATAGTTACAACATTCTTAACAGGAACGTAAGATACTCGCTGGTGTAGGGCATAGAGCAATATCAACAACACGTGATCTCGATGTGATCGTCCCCCCACTCGCCTCATCAACGCTAATGAATCCTTGTACCTGGGTGTCACTAGGATTCGCCTTGCACGTTCTGGCCCGTGAGTCCGCCTGGAACGGCAAGACGCCACCGGGATCAGACAATCTCCAGGTCTTTTCACCGTTTTACGTCCCGCCCGGTGCCAAAAGCTATGATTCGTCGTCCCCGCTGATGCATTACCGGGGCATATGGGGCCAGTCTTATTCTAGTTCGTACGTTGGAGGCACATCTCACTGGACTGACGAACCCGGCGCTCGGGTATCCTTTTCTTTCGTCGGGACCGGTGTCGAGTGGTTCGGATCGCAAGACAGGTTGCACGGGATTGCTACCATTTTCGTAGATGGTCAAGAGGTGGATGCGATCAACGCTTGGAGCCATGTCCCGCGTACCCAACAGCGACTATTCTGGAAGTACAATCTTCCGTATGGAAAGCACCGCATCGAGATCGAGCACACCGGAAGTGGCGCAGAAGGCGTGGCCAGGCCAATCGTGGACATCGACGCCATGGTGGTGACGAAGGGCCATGATTACGGAAACGCGTCTGTGCCGACTGGGCAGGTCCACAACGGACGCGAATGGTCTTTGGTCCAACGCGGTTCCACCGGCACTGCTGCCATGCAGCTGGCTGTCATATCCCCTACTCACGCTCTCATAATCGACAAGGTGGAGCACAACCCGATATCCATCGATGGCCATCCAGCTTGGGGGGCACTGTACAGCTTCGATACGCAAGCCGTCATGCCTCTGAGGATACAATCGAACTCGTTCTGTGCCGGTGGCACTTTTCTGGGCAATGGAACACTGATCAATGTTGGAGGAAACCCCGTCATCGAAAGCTTCACCTCGGTTGCAGACTTTGGCCATCTGGACGGCCTGCAATCCGTTCGCCTTTTCCATCCGTGCGTTTCCTCCGATGTTTCTCGGTGCTACATGTACGAGAATCACGCTCGTCTCCGGATGGCGAGTCCGAGGTGGTACAACACTGTCATCAGGCTTCCTGATGGCAGCGCGATGATTGTCGGGGGGTCCAAGAAAGGCGGCTGGATCAATAACGCGACCGTCAACAACCCGACTGTGGAATACTGGCCACCAAAGTCGATTCATGGTTCGAATGGGCTGCCAATCCGCCTGCCATTCCTGGTCGACACGCTAAACGCTAACCTGTTCCCGATCGTCTTCACACTCCCGGATGGTAAGATATTCATGGCAGCCAATCAGGACGCCATGATCTATGATTGGAAAGCGAATACGGAACAAAGGCTCCCGCGAATACCCAACGGCGTTCGTGTCACGTACCCAGTGGCGGGTGTCGGGCTTCTCCTCCCGTTATGTCCTGGAAGCTACACGCCGGAGATTCTCATATGTGGTGGCTCTGCAATCGATGACACTACCCCCGGCTACGAAATATCGTCACAGGATCCTGCATCCAACCAGTGTTCAAGGATTACCCTGACGGAGGCTGGAATCGTTGCTGGATGGGAAGTAGAACAACTTCCTGAACCAAGGCATATGCCCGATGCTGTGTTGCTCCCGACGGGGCAAGTATTCATTGTTAACGGTGCGAAGTCGGGCATTTCTGGCTATGGTAATGTCAAACACCAGGTCGGAGAGTCGAATGCCGACAATCCAAATTTCATGCCTGTCTTGTACGCTCCCGATGCACCCCCCGGCCAACGATTCTCCGTGGTTGGTATGAAGTCAAGCTCGATACCTCGTATGTACCACTCAGTGGCAACACTAACACCTGCTGCGGACATCCTGGTTGCGGGAAGCAATCCTAATCTGGACAGGAGCGCACTGAAGTATGGAACGGAATACAGAGTGGAGCGATTCCGGCCGCCTTACATGAACGCAGAGCGACCGACCATCGCCCGGCTTCCTCACAATGTCTATTATGCACAGCCTTTCGAGATGGATATTAACATTCCTTCCGGAACGAATGCTACGGAGCCAATAATCAGGGGTGAATCCTCTTTTGTTTGCGTCGGGGTCCATCACCTAACCTCTCCCACCAAGTTGCATTGATGGATTTAGGCTTTGTCACGCATGCGGTACACGCGAATTCCAGACTAGTGTACTTGACCGTTTTGTCGCTCCACGACGAAGAAACTATGGTCCTCAGTGGGCCGCCAGACGGCAATATCTACCCGCCAGGCCCAGGGTGGATCTTCCTCATCGTCAACGGAGTCCCAAGTCAAGGAAGGATGGTCATGGTTGGCGATGGACGAGGCCCTCCGGTGGACGAGTCCGCCTGGGAGAAGTAAGTGCGTGTATGCGACTACGTGCGACTACTTTAATTTGCATAGCATGTTGAAGGAGACTATCGTCGACCAGTACGAAGAATCTAAGAAGCAAGGCAAAATTCACTGGATGGCCAAGTCTGAGTAAGACCCGCCACTCGCTTGAGCCACTCAGCCAAGGTACTGCTGACTTTTCATCGTCGCTCGGATTTGTACTGCGTAGTTTGCTGTTGTTGTGCCCATCACTTGGTATTATAGTCAGCTCGTCGATATGGGATACTCAGGCTCAAAAAACACACGATCTAAGATCATAAAGCCCGTTGTTTCATCCGACTGCTTACGGTCCTCAACCCCGCATAGACCTTTCCTGGAGGTGAACCGAGAATAAGAGATACAATCGCATCTCGCGCGATTTTAATGTTTTGGAATGAGCCCATTATATGGATCTTTCTATTGGACGGGGTTAGAAAAAGGGAATACAGTTCGACGAACAATTCGACGGACGTGTCTGCAAGAACGATCCGTGTGCGGCTTGCGTTTTCGATTGTGAATTTCGTCTTTCCATCCTGTCCTGCTATTCGACCTTCGAGAGATATGAATAGTGGCTGCGGTGACGGGCAACCACATACCAATGGCACGCGACAAGTGGTCACCGTGCAGCGTCTTCACATCTTTGATTTCAAAAGAGTCAAGGTAAAGGTCATCCAGACGAAGAAGTGCGATGGCATCCTTCCATGCTGGCAATTAGGCGACGGTCAGGCAAAGGTCGCATCGCTTACATTAACATCGAAACCTAGAGCGTAGGCTTTGACAAAGTCAGCTCCTTTCTGAATCGAGCCAACGTCTTTTGTGTGTCTTGACGTCTATGCGCAGTGTTAGACACGCTGATCAGGAATTGACAGACGCATACCCGGATTTCGACGCATCTCCGCTGGATGTTCATTCGAACCTGCAGGCCAAGAATCTCCGTAAGGGGCGAGAATATATTGACCCAATCTTTCTTGATAGGTGTCATGCGGTGCGGCGGTACAGGGATTCGTCGAGTCTCCGGTTTGAGGGTGGAAGATTGTGCAGCAGAGGCAGGCAGCGCGGGGAACGATGGTACAGAGGTCGGTTGAGGTGCTGATTCTGGGTCGAGGTCGACAACAAGTTCATCGTCCTCCCGGCCATTGGATGGTGTAGATTCTACGATAGCGAGAGGCTCCACTTGCATGTCCTTGTCCTCGTCCGCATTGCTTTGTTTCGAGCTCGCTTGTGTGTTGGAATTGGTAAGTGCTTTTCCCTTTCTAAGGCTCCTCCGGTTTTTCTTGTGAGTATTGAGTTGGGTGGCGATATGGGTGACGGCCATGATGGAGGAGGATAAGTGTAATGCTACAAGTACTACCTCACGTAATCCGTTGAGTAAGTCACAGGTTGGTATGGTCTGTCACCAGCAGTGCACATCCTTAACATGTCTAACACCGTCGGAAACACCAGAGACCTCGACGCTGGCAGAAAAGAGGGTATGAGAGCCATACCAACCACTTTGCCTCCCCTTAGACGGAATTTTCTTCAGCTTTACAGGGCTTGCTCAGCACCCTGGGACATACTAGCGACAAAACATCCGCAGACGGCGAGTCATCCGCAGAACAAGTGCGTAAACTGTCTGAGAGGATCGGCGAGATCTTTGGAGGTGGTGGTACAGCACAAGCGGATCAGCCTACCCAGGTGCGCGCCTCTTGGAATTGCAATCCACTCGATTTCCGATTTATGGTTAAAGCTCCTGAATGAGGATGGGCTTCCCATCATTGATATTTCCGAGCCAGTCAATGAAGATTTTGAAATGAATATTTCACCCTCTCACATTCCAGAGCAAGAGTTTATCCCACAGTCTCTTTTGCCACACGACGAAAGAGAACAGCGGAGGCGGGAACGCGACCGCATTCTTGATCTGCTTGAGGAGGAGGAGCGCTTGCAGCAGTTACAAGAAGAGAGGAGTGGGGAGGAGGAACGAAAGGAAGCGACCAAAAAGCGGAAAGAGTCAGCAAAGGCCGAACTGGAGCAGCTCAAAGCTGTCCGAGAGTTGCAGAAGAAGATGGGACGAGCCCTTATCCAGAGTGCCAAAAGAGCGGGGGAGAACAAACAAGAGGAGGAGACGCATTTAATACCCCAGTCTGCTTCCCCGGTTGCAAAGAAGAGCGTGTCCTTCGCAGATGCGCCAACTACGGCAGCGGACGACAAGGGTCAGCAGACACCGATACGCCAGGCTGATTGGGGTGATGTTACTCCAGGTAGGTTACGTGCGCAAAACCGCATACCTCTGGTAAGTGCCGCCGAAGCTCAGAAATACCCCATGAAGACACATGTAGTGGAACGGTGTCCTACGGCGACTCTTACTCCTTCCTCTTTCAACGATGCAGACTCCGATGATGAATCACCCTCCAGCACGCACTATTTTCGACACACTGGAAATGGTTCTTCAGATAAGGAGGAGAGATCCTCGTTAAGTGAGGATTTATTAGATGACGAGCCGTTGGAGGAAGAATTCGACTATGATGCTGCACAGCATCACCGCGAAATCGCTCTGGAATATCATAAGAGGAGGTATGCCATCGGCGCTGAGACTGCGAAAGCAATGGCTTGGCATGCTCTTGATGACTACGAAGAGCAAGAAACTGTGAGTTGCGCGAGCTGCCGTCCATTTATCTAGGCTAACAATAACCCGAGCTTCTGTCCAGAGGACAGTCACCTTTGTCGCGTCTTCGGGCGGATCGCATGGCGGCGGCATACGACAAGTCGCGTGGTACCGTTTCTGTATCAATGGGACAAACGGACATGCCAGCCTCCCGTACCAAGTCTCTTCGAAATTCCGTGAAGCTAGGTAAATTGGAAAATGATCTACTAGTAGGGGGAGATTCAGGAGAAAGTGGATGCGAGGACGAGGCTGTCAGAGAGGTAATTCAGATGTTGCAGACGGGGAGCATTCAGAATGCTGGTCCCGACTTCAAATCACCACCGGTGTTCAGCTTCGCTCCTCGCGAAGACCTTGATGCCGTGGGATCAACGACTGGACCGTTAACTCCTGCTCATGGAGTAAAGCCATCAAGATTCCAATTGGCTCGTGCCACAGAAGGGACGAGTCGCCAAGACAATCACAGCAAGGACGGACGGCCACAGCCGACCATTTCAAACGTTGTTGAGCGGAAAGTCCCGAGATCATCTACTAGCCAGCGTTTTCCCATTAACAAACCTCGCCCACGATCTTCAGTCGAAGCTTCTGGACCAGCGCCTCCCATGGTCATCGACTCCCCATCATTCCCCATGACAGTTAGTACCTCGAATGCCATCCCCTCCTCCTCCCCTGCTCGCACTATAACGGTCAGTTCTCTGTCACCCCACCAAACGCAGGTTGAGCGCCTGTCGCCAGTTGAATCATCTTCAACGCAAGATTCAGTGACCCACTCCTTGGCGTCCCCACGAGACACCCTGTGTATGGCGAGACGTACGTCAAAATAGAGCTCTGCTTACCGCGTTCTTGTCATGGTATCTAGTGGTCTTCACGTGAATTTGCGTTATGCCTGGCTCGAGAAACAAAGAATGAGCGTTGATACATACATACCTTGTTTCCGGAGGCAGTACGCTTGCTAGCCCTGCGTGCTTGGGACTCGATAAGTCGGCAAGCCGCTGAAGCAGCTCATTACTGGTAAGTGACGTTAGGAAACTACTATTCCGGCGTACAGCGCATTCGACAGCATGGGGCCGTCACGCAGACGCGCCCTCTCACAAATATCACCTGTACGTCAAGGTTACACCCTGTGTCCGGTGCCGCCAGGCTCGGCAGATTTCGAGGCCCATAAATGACAAATTAAGTTTGGATTGCTTCGCTTGGTCGCTGTCGCGGTAGTACTAGCTGCTATGTTCCTATTCAGCGTTATTTTTCGCATTCTTGTCGCCCTCTTCACTCGGAGTTATTTCCAACCCGACGAATACTTTCAGGCATTAGAACCCGCCCACAAGTATGTTTTCGGCTATGGTCACCTTACCTGGGAATGGGTGAACCCTCAGCCTTTGAGAAGCATGCTATACCCTGCACTCAACGTTCCAGCGTACTGGCTACTGAAGGTATCGGGATTGGACATATACCCCTCGTTAGTGGTAGGTTCTAGTCCGTTCGCAACCAATGGATCTAACACCAACAGGTGGCCGGCCCAAGAGTACTCCATGGTTTGCTCGCTGCTCTAACGGACGTCTGGGTACCGAAGCTTGCCAGTGTAGTCTTCGACGACACCCCTGGCGAAGGAATCACTGACTGCGCAACTGTAGCAGTACGCACCTACATCCATGTCGTGGATCACTCGATCACCAGAGTTTACAGTACCTCCTTTCTATCACGTCTTTCTTCCATTCACTGTCCTTATCAAGGTCTTTGTCCAATTCACTGGAGGTGTCCCTCACGACCATAGCCTTGGGTTATTTCCCATGGGACGCTCTAGTTGAATCTTCCTTGCTTGACTCGTGCGTTCTGTTAGCCCTCTTATCTGCCTATACATCTCACAAATCCTCGAAGGCCTAAGCTTAGACGAAGCAGTATGCTCGCGGGGATTGCGTGTGCCATCCGGCCAACCAACGCTATAATTTGGATATACATGTTCTCCATTCTCTTTTGGCGTGTCAGAGGAAATGCAAAGCTCCTTGAGTGTATCCTGCGAGATACAGTGTGCATTGGGTCGGTATCGCCCTTCCTTTATTGCAAACTGTCTTTTGATGTTTTCTCCAGCTCAGTGATTCTTCTGGCTCTTTTCACGTTGGACACGTGGTTCTACGGCCGACCAACGTTGACGCTGATGAATTTCTTGTTTGTGAATGCGTCACCGGTCTCATCATTTTACGGATCAAGTCCCTGGCACTATTACCTTTCCCAAGCCATTCCCATCCTATGTACGACGGCAATGCCGTTCGTTCTTCACGGGTTTTGGCTTGCATATGGGAAGCGTGGATCAAAATTGCGTATCATGATGGGATGCATCGGATGGACTATATTTGTTTATTCATTCATTGGACACAAGGAATGGCGGTTTTTGCATCCGATACTGCCCTTGATGCACATTTTGGCTGCCGAGTCCATCGTCCAGTTAATTCGTGGCCAGGAAGTTCAGCATGCAAGGCCCACGTCACGAACCCCACCCGCCATGAGCCGACCCCAACTCGTCGTCCCTCTGATCTTGTCGCTATCAATCCCGGCCTCTGTTTATGTCGTGTTCTTCCATTGCACAAGTCAGATCGAGGTGATGTCGTTCTTGAGGCAGCTTCCCATCGATAACACCACGACGATTGGGTTCCTAATGCCATGCCATTCTACACCATGGCAAGCGTATCTCCATCGTCCAGATCTTGCTCATCCTGGAAAGATGTGGGCGCTGGGATGCGAACCACCTTTGGGGTATGCTGCAGCATTTAGCCTGCTGTGTAAATAAACGCTGAGCAGAGGATGCAGACTTCACAATCCCACAGAATACAAAGATCAGACCGACATTTTTTTCGATTCCCCGATCTCATACATAAAATCTCACTTCCCAGTTCACGTCGATCCGAAGTTTCCTTTGTCACCTTCTGCCTCCTCGGTGCTAAATGCAACCTTTATACAAGCATTACGGACAATAGAGACGCAGTCAGGTTCGTGGGATCTCGAGTGGCAGCACGAGTGGCCCAAGTACATGGTTTTCTTTGGTGTACTTTTGGAAGAGCCTGGAGTACGATCCTTGTTCGAGACCAACGGGTACACTGAAGTGTGGAAGGGTGGATGGCGGTGGGAAGGAGAAGGGAAAAGGAAGGGTGGTGTGAGGGTTTGGGCCAATGGAGGCGTGACAAACACTAAATATTGATTGTCCCTCCCGCTAGTTAATATTATTCAACCAGCCGCTCATTCGGCGGTACTCTTTAGCAGAATCGAAATTGGTAATTGAACGTAGGCATCACATCGTTCGAGGGAAACGCAAACATGGATTGATGGGACCACCGTTCTACGTAACTTGGCAGTGCTCCAGCCTCATTTATTCTGGCGTCGAGTGAGCTGGATCGGGGGTTAGTGCATACAGAGGAACACAGGTCGGCCGCTTACTCTGCGACGCTTCTTCAGTCTGAAATGCGACTCAGAAAGTGAAGACCCGCGAAGGAATTGCACCTACTTATGTTTCTTCATCTTCTTTCGCTTCTTTCGGCGTGTGCTATCAGCGTGGATGGTAACCCATTCCTGTGCTGTTTCTTTCGCCAAGGTAATATCATTCGCGGCACATAGTCCAAGATGAGACAAGGTCTGCTGCCATGCGATGGCACCCCCGACTCGGTTCATGACCAACGCGTGGGCAAGCTGGCGAGCAGCATCCGCGTCAGCCTCAGGGGATGAGTCCGGTGGGTTATCGATAGTGGCGGGCGAGGGAGCTAAGTCGTCGTTGACTTGACCTTCGGAGGGTGCGAAGAGCGGGGTGGAAGTGTTGGCATCTTCGAAGATGGCAGAGGCAGGCTGGTCTAGAAGGAGTAACGGTCGGTGCAATGAGAAAAACTGATGAAGTTTGTATTCCTTAGGAGAGATGGTGGGATGGGCCGGGACATGGCGGGTGGATGGCAGAGAAACACTTGATGAAAGAGGGTGAATAGAGTGCAACTGGGGCTGGGGACGATTTTCAGCTGGCTTGCTGGACAAGTTGTCGTCAGCAGATGCAGCTTTTACCACACCGCTTGCATTGGGTGGACTGGTGGCAGTTGATTCTGTAGGCGAGCCCGTTGGAGTAGCATTGTCCACCTTTGCACAGCCGGGTTGTAAGACTGGTTTTGGAGGTTTCGCCGAAACAAAGTGTCTTCCACCCCCCGGTTTCGAGGAGAAAAAGGAGGAGTAAGCTCTGCCTACCGGACGAGCAGGACGAGCGAGACGGCCGAGCAGCGACATGCAAGTGCTGTGACAAGCTCGCTTGGGTGGCCGAATCCAGTTCAACGGCACGCCACTTGCCACAATCAATCAGGGAACCTTCTACAGCACGCTCTGGTTGACTGCTCGATAACGGCGCATATAAGACCCCCTCCTCACCACAATGTTGCATACAGCTCCCTGTCTCCATTTCCATGTCGTGTTCTCCTTCTCAGGCTGGCAAAAGCCCAATTATCACCCTGACAATCGGTCGACTGAAACGTGGATCACTCGACGTACTCCCATCCTTGCCCCTTGACATTCTTTGCGAGGTAAGAATCTCCCGCTATCATCCCAAATATCTAGTTACCATCGTGCCACAGATATTCTGTTTTCTGCTCTCAGCAGATCTGCTTGCCCTCGCTCGCACTTCTAAGTCGTTTCGCCATTTCCTTCTCAAAAGGTCGGCTGCATTCGTCTGGAGGTCTGCCAGGCGAAACCTAGTCGGTCTCCCAGAGCCACCCTCAGACATGAGCGAAGTCCAATATGCTTCCCTAGTGTTTGGATCTGTGTGTCATTACCAGGTACATCAAATTTACAAATATCTATGCTCACGCTAAGTCCTACAACCAAGGGATGCGATGGGAAAGCGCGTGATACAGTGTGGCACCTGCGCATTCGATCTTGTGCGAGCTGTCGGCCGAAACACCGGTGAGCACAGCGCAGTGGCGCCACGTACACTAAGATATCAATGGCATCCCAGGCCCATCAAAGTGGAAGAGTGTAATGATTACCTTACTCTCTGTGCGATGCTTGCCTGCTATCCTGTTACTCTTGATCAGTACATGCCCTGCGGGCCTTTTCTCAATTCCAGAGGTAGGTTACTCTTTTGGTCGCAACTTCTGGAGGAGCTCAGATCATTTAGGGAATTCTACCAAAGGTTTCCAAGAACATCACATCAAGGCATTTGCAGACGAGTTAAGAGCATTGCCTCTTCCAGAACATCAAGCGTACCTCGATCGTCGTAGGCAGGCTATCGAAAAAATTCGTCGAGTTAGTGCTCTGAACCATATTCGCGTCCAAGCTATCCCTCATCGACGCCCAGTTTGCAAGCGCAGGTGTTGAGTGGCAGCTCGAGACGAAAAACGCACGTATCACGCAATTGCGCAACAAACGAGCAGCTCGGGCAGAAATGTTTGTTTATTGTGTCATTTAGTGGATTTGACTCATGAGCTTGCACAGTATCCGCACGAGACTCGCGGCCGATTTCAAAGAGGAAATCGATCATTTTGGCTGGGATCGTATTCGCAAACACTCCCTCATCAATAGTACCCAAGTAATGACAAACAAAGGTACGTATCCTGCCACTTGTTGATAAGCTCCATTGACCTCGCATCAAGCGTACTCCAGCACTCTGGACCAACTCAGAGAGTACATGTTGGGCTGGCGAGAACTTCGGATGGAGGAACAAGTGTACGCCTCTCGACGCCGCATCTTTATCGATGCTTGGCTGGAATTCGTAACAGGCGCCTTTCACAACGCCTCGAGCGGTTGCCCCTACCTCCCCTTACCACCCAACGCTACTATTGGTTTCTCGGAGAGTATTGACGCTATAATACGGCAATCTAGTTCAATCTCGGATGAATTTCTCCTCGAACAACTTCATACTGCCTTCCTGCCCGCTTGCGAATACATCCTCGAGTGGCATAAAACAATACGTCGAGAGCTTGCAAGTTTACTTCCAGGTTACAAGCCTGGTGACAACGACGAAGCTATTCATACTCGTCTCAAACTTGCTACTTCCGTCTTCCACTGTACTGTTAATCGTTGTCGAAGCGAAGGTCGCCCCTTGGCATATCCCGAGATTCTATTTCACCCGTGTTTCACACTCGTGACACAGGGCAATGGACCCTCTCCCAAAGATCCCAGGGGCATTGCCCATCAGAAGGCATGCCTTGTGATGGGCGGTCCTTGGAGCTGCACTGGTCGTGTCCAGGTGCACCCAAGACAACACGTGGTGAATAAGATATTGTGGTGTTATCGGAGGGACCCTGGGTCAGCCACTGCTGTAGAAATGGACAAGCAAATTGGTAGGTTGGTATGCCCAGAGTGTGCTGCCCGTCATAGTGTAATTACATTTATGTCCTGGCGGAGTGCCGTTAGTGTTTTCTTTGCTACCTACCCCGGACGTTACTAATACCTCTCTAGGTTCACCATAGTATTGTATTGCACCCCGATTTCAACCCTGAATGCTCGCCGACCATGCACATGGCAAGCCATACTTCTCGCATGCCAATAATTAGCATACCTGCTTCCAAAAACCGACTATCATTCCTAGGCGCGTCAGGTCACGACTTAGGTGATTATTCTGTTTGTCTTCTTTGTCCTCCCCGCATTCCGTCGTGGAATACCCATTTCGGACTTGGTGACTTGATGGGTCACATCAAGAGCAAGTGTGTATCTTCTTGGGATATGGGAAACCTCATTGAGATTTAATCGCACTCGTTTATCAGGCATGGTGTCCTCACTCCGGTTTTTGGAAAGCACTATAAATTTGACACGAATATCACCCCAGTTTATCCGGACCTTGTAATAATAAACTAGTAGCGTATTCTGAAGCTGTTGGATTCTTCCCGGTGTCCGTTAGTCGCTCTAGTGCTAAGTATCTCAAATTGAACATGTACTAGTAGTGTCTCTTAAGGTTGGCTTTGCTGACTAAGCATTGTAAAGGGGGAATTGCGGGTAATTCGAGTCTGGATTCTGGTGGAAGCAGCCTAGTAGGCGTCTTCTACTAGCCACCCCATGTCTGGAATCTGCAGACCACGCTTGGCTGAAGAACGCAAGCAGTGGAGAAAGGATCATCCGTTTGTAGGTGCCATCCTGTCGTTTCTGCTCACATGTTCGCTTGTCTTGTCTTGAATATGATACGACGACGAAGCACGCTCTTTCTTTCACGGTTTCTCAAAAGTTATTCAACATTAACTCCTGGTGGGTTGTCGTTCAGGGATTTTATGCAAAACCTGTCAAGGCAGCCGATGGGACTATGAACCTCATGGAATGGGAGGTGGGTATTCCGGGGAAAGCTGGGGTATGTGATAGAATTCAATTCAATCTGAGAGTCATCTCGAGATGTCGCACTTCGCGTAGACACCATGGGAGGGTGGATTGTATAAACTCTCGATGACGTTTCCGGAAGGTGAGCAGGAATCTCGTTACGAAATGGCATTGGCTGATTGTCACGGTAGATTACCCATCAAAACCCCCCAAATGTAAGTTTGCTAGGCGTGAGGCATATTGCTTTTGCCGCACACACTTGATCACGCATGCAGGCAAATTCGCACCACCGCTATTTCACCCTAACGTGTACCCGTCCGGAACTGTCTGCCTCTCCATCTTGGACGAGGAGAAGTCATGGAAACCTGCCATTACAATTAAGCAAGTATGTTTCTTCGTAGTTCGGATGTTGGGCATATGTTTTCAAGACTACTTTGTTAGATATTGCTGGGCATCCAAGACCTCCTAGATGACCCCAACGTCAATGATCCTGCGCAAAGCGATGCGTACACCATGTTCAAGTAAGACCTCGACATCGGTAACTTTCACATGACTAATGGCCTTGTAGGAACGACAAGGTTGCCTATGAGTGAGTATGGCGTATCCAAAACAAGTTCTACCCGTAATCACTGATCGAGGACAGGAGGAGGATCCGAGCCCAAGCTCGGGAAAACGTACCAAAGTGATGTTTTGCCAACGATTCTTGCTATCATTGTCTGAGATCCATACCTCATTCTGTGACATATATGATTTTATAGAACTACTGATGCCAAAGAGAAACCATGTGAATGTTCAGTATGTCAACTTCTCGATAGCTAGTTTAATGCTGCGAATTTGGCACTGAAGCTCACGGGCTTCACTGGTGGTAACACTTGCAGCAATGACCGGTCGAGACACGTTACAAGCACGCCCTAAAGCAGCCTTCGATGGAATGAAGATGTATGGCACGTTCTACAAAGGGCAGGAAATAAAAAATCAGATGAAAAGAAGCAAAGTGCGAAGATATATGACACCCCCCACCTTTTCTTCACACAACAGAGGAAGATGCAATAGGATTTCCAAGGGCTCCGTATCCGCAGTCAGTACGACGAACTCGGCGATACCACGGTTCAAAGTTTTGGTAGCTGAATTATGGTGTATCATTTAATGTCGTACCCATGTTGCGCCAAAAGGTCCCGAAGAAAGAGTCACAAACCTTCATTCGCACCTTTTTTGAGTTGCTTGTACTGGCCAGCCTGCTGCACCAAGTCAAGAATCTTCAAATCAAACAGCACGATTGGAACAAAAGTAGAAAGGGCAGCGGTCAGATGATTATCTATGTCCCAGGGGGAGGACCAATCTTACAGAGTTTGTCATTAGTTCATCGGCGAGGGGCCATGCTTTGCCTCTGGTTTCCGCCATTTCTCAAGTAGGAGTTAACACACAAGACCTCACAAGTCGATCCTTGGTCGCTGGTCAAATCTTCCCACGAGACTACTCGGGATGTGCTGATATAAGCGATGGTCATAAAGGGAATGCCTTATGCTGGGGTTGCTGACTAAGCTAGCTTGCATTCAGATCCCTGGATGCATCGCTGACTTCAAGAAGTTGCCAGCAGGTAAGCAATGCTTGATCCCATCGATGCGAATACGGTACAGTGCTCCATGTTTTAGGCTATCCTCTCTTCATTATAACCTCACGGCAAGATCTGAACTCCGTTCTTCATCGTCATGAACAGTCAAGCTATTAATCATACACCATCCAAACGCATCTGTGTGATCGGTGCTGGTCCAGCGGGTTTAGCTGTGCTAAAGTACCTTTCCCAAACATCGTATTATAAGGAAGGTGCCTGGAGCGTAATTGCGTATGAGTCACGCTCAAAGGCTGGAGGCATATGGTACGCGTTTTCTATCAACATCGTTCTGCCAGACACTTGAAAGGGTCCCAACAGGTATCCTGCACCACCAACTGACGATCCGCCGCTCACCCCCATGTACGATTCACTGACAACTAATCTCCCACATCCGGTTATGGGATATACAGAATATCTATTTCCCCCATCCACCCCTTTGTTTCCCGCGGCCGCCACCGTGCAGGCATACTTAGAGTCTTATGCGTCTTATTTCAACCTCATTCCCCTCATCCGATTCAACGTCACCGTCACCCATGCTGCTTGGATCCAGAACCGCTGGAGAGTCACGATTTCCTCGGGCGAAACACTAGAATTTGATAACCTAGTTGTCGCGAATGGGCATTATAGGCTCCCTAACGTGCCAAATATACCAGGACTCGGTCATTGGATAACAACTAATATGGCCTCCCACTCGGCCTGGTACCGGCGCCCACAAGAGTTTGGGCGCAAGGTGTTGGTGGTTGGGGGTGGCCCCAGTGGCAAAGACATCGCTGCCGAAATGCGCCACCATGTTCAGATTGTCATCCATTCAGTGCCTGGGTCAGTTCCTCAAGGTGACCAACGTTTTAAGCTCAGAGGGAAGCCTCTTCATTTCTACGACGATGGGCGAGTCCTTTTTGAACAGGGCATCGTCGAAGAAAATGTTGATTACTGTATACTAGCGACTGGCTTTCAGGTGGACTTCCCCTTTTTCGATGACAATACGATCAGAATCGGCGATGTTCCCCTTCATTCACCCCTCCCACCTGATCTCTACAATTCCCGCTCCCACGTTTTCCCTCTTGTTAAGTATTTGTTTCCGTTGCAGTCTCACTACCCAGTGTCCTCAGTGGCCTTTATGACACTCCTCTTTAAAGTTGTACCACTTCCGGTCGCAGAAGCTCAGGCTCGGGCAATAGTGCGGGCCTTTGCTGACCCCGCCTCGTTGGACTTGAAACAAGAGGCGGACAGAATTCTATTAAGATCACGTACTCTCATGGCGGCTGGAGCTTCTTCACCTTACCAACTCGCCAAAGCTTGGTTTCGCTTCAGGGAGGCGGAGCAATGGGACTACCGCGACGAGCTCTTCGCATATGCTGCGGAGTCAGGCGATTGTCCAGCTACGAAAGTTACAGCTTGGGAGAAAGAGTTTTATGTCAACAAGGATATTCTGCGAACAGCATGGGTGGACTTGGAAAAGAAGAACGAGTCGCAGAGGTGGGTTGAAGGCATCGGTAAAGGTGGTATATGGGAATGGGTAGAAATGATGTATCGGCTATTGCAGCACGCTCAGAATCGTCCCGTGAGCACTGAGGCCATGAGCCTTGAACTTCCCGTACAAGTTGATTAGTGTTACTGTCTTGTTTGGCAGAAATTCCAGGTCAAAGCGTGGGTTCTTGGCCGAAAAAACAGCCGTCCGATTGCGATCTCCAGTTGAGTCACCCGTGAGATAGAAGGTCGCATACCATGTAGAAGGTATTGACTCGGGGAAGCTCGATCCTGCTTTGTATGGCTCCAGTTCAAGTTTGTGCACGATGGATCGTGCTGGTGATTCACTCGCCGCGTCGGGATTTTACATAGGTCTTATACAGTCCTGGCTTGAGAGATACTGTTCTGCTATCAGCCCGACGTTTACTGAAAGAGTAATATCGCCGGAGGTTTGCCTTAGACTGGTAGCTACCTAGCGCTGCCAACACGTCACGCGTCACGCGTTATATTTTACACCTGAGATCGAGACCTGTTCCGGGTGTGCATGTGGGGGTCCACAGGTGGTCAGGCGCGAGACTATTTTCGACAAACTCAGCTGGAGTATAAGAAGGCGATTATCGATAATCCTGTCTGAAATCGAATATGTCTCCAAGGGACTCCACCCCTGGCCAACTGAGCGGGACGCTTCTCATCCATGGGGATGACTCTACCAACGTTGGTGCAGAGGTTGTGCCGTCGATATCAGTGACGACGAGTTGGTATTCTTCTGATCGGCTCGTGAAAATGAAGTTGATTTTCACTCACCATACTTAACATTTGATAGCTTTCAGGGCGGTTCCCGGTGGTGGCCCGAATGACCCTAATCGACATGTGTATTCTCGGTACTCCCAAAGTGTATCGTCACGCTTGGAACAAGTTCTGGGGAAACTCAACGTACGTATCTGCCTGATACTCATACAGCAGTCAAGACCTCGTCATTCCAGCACGGTCACGCCATAACATATGCATCCGGCTTAGCTGCTGCTTTCTCAGTGAGTCCGATGTGTGAAGCGTTCGTTCATTTCTCTGTGGCTCACGCCGACTTGAAGGCTCTCGTGCACTTCAAACCGAAGCGCATCGCCATTTCTGGGGGGTATATGGGGTGCCACGGCGCTATCGAGGTCTACAAAAGAGGAAGGTTCGAAGAGACTCCCGTTATTGACCTCGACGACGAGTACCGAGAGGGTGATTTGTGCTGGCTCGAAACACCAGTCAACCCTATAGGCGAATCTCGGTGAGTCAAGACCATTGGTTTCGTGTGTACGTGCATCTGACGACCGGAATCAGCGATATCCAGTATTATGCAAGCAAGGTACAGGCGGTTATTTTGGTTCAAGCCACTTATCCTGCTCGTGTCATTAGATACACGCTGTGGGCGGGAAGTTATTTGTGGACTCCACATTTGGTCCTCCACCGCTTCAGTATCCTTTCAAGTTTGGTGCCGACTGTGTTTTTCACAGTGGTATGCTCTAGGTCTTTACATTCGAGTTTCGAGAGCCAACGAGATTACCTTTAGGAACGAAATACTTCGGAGGTCACTCTGATCTTCTCTGTGGGATTTTGATCGTCAAGACAGCTGAGGAGAGAGAGGAAGTGAGATTTATTTTGAATATATCTTTAGGCTGTGATTTGACAGTCGAGTTTCAGTTATGGAATGACCGTATTTACATGGGGAACGTGATGGGATCAATGGAGTCGTGGCTTCTCTTGCGATCTCTTCGTACAATGCATCTCCGTATCCCTAGACAGTCGGCAAGCGGGACAGAGCTTGCGCAGTGGTTGTACAAGGCTACCCTTGTCCAGGAGGGCCAGGAATTCGACGGCATTCCGGGCGGCGTACTCACAAAAGTATGGCATTCTAGCTTGCAAGGCGTGGTGGATGGACGAGGTTTTAATCCAAAGACACAAATGGAGGGGGGTTACAACGCCACCTTTTCTATCCTTGTATGTTCATTTACAATTTATTTTTTGGACGAGGCATTGATATGAGTCACCAGCTTGCACGACGTCCCCAGGCTGATGCACTCCCGCACAGCCTCGAATATTTTATAGTGCGTCAAGGGGTTCATATCGTGTTTTATATATTGATTCATGTCAAAGCCTGCCACAAGCCTTGGAGGCGTGGAGTCGTTGGTTGAACAGCGCATAAATGCAGATCCGAAGGAGAATCCTCTTCTTGTGCGCCTCAGCGTTGGGGTGGAGGAAGTCGAGGCAAGTTGTGAACGTGTCACTTTCTCACCAAGACGCTAACCTGTGCACAGGACCTCAAGGACGACCTGCGGAGGGCGCTTCAAAGTGTTGCGAAACTGTGATGCGGTTGGCACGAATGCTTTATTTCACATTCGAGCGTGTATCGTAGTTACTACATGGGTCACCGTACAACATAGCAGAAGGTTGAGGAATCATGCGATGCTTGCATGTAATCAAAGCCAAACAATTCATACGCGTTGCGCGCTCCGAGCCGCGTCAGCTAGCGATATCGTTTATCATCATCACGATGAACAGTCTTATTCAACGGTATGTTGGCTCGGGCGCGGTAACCAGCATTCAAAAGCGGAATGCTGCCTCCATTGTCGATGATGACGACCACTGCTCCGACGCCATGTGGGGGTCAGTGGCCGGCTATGGTAGTCTGGCTAAAGGTGTACCGAGTTTTGTCGTTCCGTCTGTTCCAGACGTAAGTAAGGGTTCTCTACCAACAAGCATCGTCTTACTCCAGTATAGCCTGCCGCATTCTTGAGGCTTCACACGGATGATCACGCAGACCCATCGTGCAGGATCAAAATCCAACACGGAACTACGACTTTGGCGTTCAGATTTCAAGGTGGTGTCATCGCTGCTGTCGACTCCCGGGCTACCGCTGGAAACTACATAGGTTGGATTTCATATTGAATCAGCTAATGCGCTCATTTGATACCAATAGCAATACCTAGCTACTGGAACTATAAAGAAAGTTATTGAAATCAATCCTTATTTACTGGGGACAATGGCTGGTGGTGCAGGTACAATGCTGGAATGGCTCTTGTTTATGCACAAATTTACCCGCCTTATCAGCCGACTGTCAATTTTGGGAAACCTACTTGGGAGTGCATTGTCGCCTCCACGAACTCAGAAATCGCGAGCGAATCTCAGTGTCTGCTGCGAGTAAATATCTTAGCAATCTTGTGTACAGCTACAAGGGCATGGGTCTTAGCATGGCACGTTCCTCGTTACTTGCTGACCTACCTCGTTAACGCAATGATCAGGGCACAATGATCTGCGGTTGGGATAAGACAGTAAGTTCTGGTGACTACCTATTATTCCTCGACGACTCATTCCTCCAAGGGCCCTGCGTTGTTCTATGTGGACTCCGATGGTACGCGCCTCAAAGGTGATCTCTTCTCCGTGGGATCGGGGAGTACGTTCGCGTATGGCGTGCTAGACCAAGGGTACCGGTGGGATCTCACAGATGACGAGGCTCAGGAGCTTGCGAGGAGAAGTATTTACGCTGCAGGTCATCGCGATGCGTTCTCGGGCAACACATGTAACCTCTACCACGTGAAGGAAGAGGGTTGGCAGTTCATCGGTATGTCTAGAGCGAGCGGTAATGTGTTTTGCTCTGACGTATGTTAACAGGTAACTATGATCTCACTAAGCTGCACTACGATGGACCTGGAGAGGCTTTTGGTAGTGGGTATGGATACGATGTTCGCATCGAGGCTGCTATCGCAGGTCAAGCGTGATGTGTATTCTAGTGATGTGATTTGTTTCCAGAGTTACAAGGGGGGGCGTTGCCTGGGCAGCGTTCGTAGATATTTCATACGTCCAAGGACACCAGAAATCGGCGAGGAATTGTTTGCTCCACCCATGAAACGCTTGTTCGCTAGATTATCGACGCCACCCGCTGCCTGCATAGCACCACAAGCACACCTCGGACCGCCTGATCATGACATGGCGACGGGTGTCGGCTTACAGCCAAGCTTTGTCCTGCCCCCAGTTCCCCATCCTCACCCATACGAACGCATCGCCATCATTGCCGCAGATGAGGGTCTGCTCATGCACCCCTATTTTCCAGGGCTCTCCCATTCCCTTGCGTGTGTCCGTATTCCTTGGGGCAAACGTGTGGACGTTCAAGAATTCCGGAGTGACGGAAGCGACTCGTCGATCGACTGGAAGTCCGGTGTCGTCGTATATGGCATAGTGGGCATCGTGGAACTCCTCAATGGTAGAGCCATGCGATTGCTGGCAGAGGACTTCATCTAAATAGTGATCTCTTCAGCGTCATATCTATTAGTTATCACGGCGCGATCGCATGTCGGGTGCAGTGAGTGTGTTCTTCCCTCGACTGGAGTCAGGCTCACCGGTATTTTTCTGTGCCGTATACAGTATTCGACGAAAGCCATCCAATTTATTCTGTCAAGTCTGTGTGCGCGATACCCCTCACCAAGCATCGTGCCCAGCATGTGCTTGACAACATCGCAAGTCACGCCTCACCTTCCCACATCACCGACGATAGTGTTCAAGATTTGACCTTGGCAGAGAAGTACACATGTTTGAGCGCTCATGCCAAATTCGCAGACGAGACCGATGTGAAGGTCACGAACCCTACGGCACACACTATCGGCGGCATCCAAACTGAAGAGCATCGCGCACCGTTTCTGTCGTCCGGGGCATCGACGCCAACGAGCGAGTCTTCGGCAGGCCCCAATATAGTGAAAGGGATCGCGGATAGAATGTCATTCTGGACAAGACTTTCCAGGCGTCAACCTGCTTCGACCCACGACTCGGTCACAGGTTCTGGGGAACATCAGTCACTGGATTCCATCATCCGGGGCGCGCAAGAAGAGCCTACAGCCGTCGTCGATACGATCATAGCTTCAACTGCACCTCCCCCAGACTCGGTGGAAGAGCGACACAGAGAACTCGAAGACAGGGTGATTCGCGAATGCGTCAGGGAATACGTCAAGGGTTGCATGTACTTTGCCTATCATTTCGGTGAGTGTTCCACTGCTAGGGTAGCCATCAATTTATGAAGCCTAAACAGATATGACGAGGTCTTTGCAGCACAAGCATGACGAATTCCTGAAGTCGCGCACGGAAGAAAAACTGCTAGCTAAACTCAGCGCCATTCCCCCGGATGCTTCAGTCGACGATCAGGACTCTCAGGTCGATTCTCTCGTCGAGCCGTTTTTGATGCTTCCACTTTGGAGACGTGTCAACCGAGAGTACTGGTGGAATGAATGGCTCTCAAAACCTTTCATAGATGCAGGGGTAGGTCCGTCCCTAGCATGAAGGCGTAGTCATAGCGAATTCTTTCAGATGCACTCGTACGTGTTACCGATCGTGCAAGGCCACTTTCAGGTATCATCTTTCAACCTCCCAACGAATTCCTATATGTTAGAGCATGATTTGGTCTCGCGTGTGGACTATATTCTTGCGTCTAGGCGCTCTAGATATAGAGCTGGACTTCGCTACCAACGAAGAGGTGTGGACGAAGAGGCTCACGTGGCCAATTTCGTTGAGACGGAAACGATTATGAGGATAGAGGTACGTGCCATTGTTCAATGTTCAAGCCGGTATTGTCCACGTACAAGACAGAGAAACGGAATAGCGAATGTCTTCAGTTTTGTCCAGATCCGTGGCTCGGGTAAGCATCTCACGCTCGGGGATAGATGTGATGACTTAGTTTCCAAAGTCCCGCTCTACTGGACGCAATCGGGATATAGTATGAAGCCTCCTCCCGTCCTATCGCCAGAGCGCACGGCCGAACAGAATTTGGATGCCATGAAACGACACCTGCAACACAACATCGCTATCTATGGACAGCACGTAAGCTCCCTTCGATTGTTGACCCAAGTGGCTGTCTGATTTTTGGCTGTTAGACAATAGTGAATCTTGCCGAACAAACAGGAAAGGAAAGTGCACTGACTACTGCTTATAAGTCATATGCGCAACGAATGGAAAGCAAAGATATTCGGTCAGTACCACATTAGATTGGAATTGTTCATCAACTCAAGAACTGCTTAGTTATTGCGAGTATGACTTCCATCACGAGACTAAGGGGATGAAGTACGTGTTAGTTTTTGTCCTGTGGACTATATATCTTAGTTGAGATAGATATGAGAATATTTCGAAACTCGTTGATGATCTTGAGCGCACATTCGAAAGCCAAGGGTGCGATCGATTACTCATCCCATCTACCAGTTCCTCCTTGCTGACCCCGTGCAAAAATGCCTTCCTTAGGTATTTCTGGATTTCTGACCACACGTTGTTAGCAAGACAGAAGGGCGTTTTCCGCGTGAATTGCATCGATTGCTTGGACCGGACCAATGTCGTTCAGGTATGAACATCTACCCCGTATCTCCCACTGCACCCATGGTCTCTGTTAGTCTGCTTTTGCTCGTCACGTTCTTGGCACGCAATTGGAAGCTGTCGGGCTTACCTTTGAGCAACGAAATGGACTGTCAAGAACAGACATAGTTTTTAATGATGGTTTGTGTTAGTTCGTGCTCCACCGGGCACCCACACTAATCGATAATATTGGACAGTCTGGGCTAATAACGGTGACGCTATTAGTCGTGCATAGTAAGAGCACTTCATTGGATCTCAGAGTCTCCACCTTACGCACCTAATACCAGTGCTGGAACCTCGGCTCTGAAAGTAAACCTCTCCTCTACACGCAAAATTTGTACGCTTACCAAACTTTCTAGGGTGATTTTACCAGGTGCCCTCTGCATTCTAACGGTAGCATACCATTCTGAATCACCCTCAGAACCGGAAAGCGCGACTTTGGTGGTCTCTTTAACGACGGCGTTAATTCTTTGACAAGAATGTACAGCGCCACGTTCAGCGACTGGTTTTCTCAGGCAGTAATCGACTTTATGCTCGGATACAGAACTGTTTCTGTTTTCTCAGAGTTTCTCCTGAAACTGCAGTCAACCGACCCACGAGAACTCATTCGCTTGTCCAGAATTCGTGCTGAAGCAATTGCTACCTCTGTCTCCCGCGTTCTAGATGAAGGAGAGCCTCTCCTAGCAGGATGGACGCTCATGGCGCCAGAGAAACTGAACGTCAAGATCAGTGATAAGTTTGAAGAGAAGGTACTGTTGCTGGTATGTTGTATGGTATTCTTCTTTCGTCGGACATTGATTCATTTTCGGATCAAAAGAGTGTTCGTGCACTTTATGTCGTTGTAGGATTGCAGTTCCCACCTGTTGTTAAACCTGAGAGAATCTGAATCGAAATACAGAGTTACGACTATACCCTCGAGCAAGTGAAGCTTTATACGCGGGTGCCACTTGGAATGATTACGAGGATCACCAAAGGTGCGTTTCCATCCAAAGTAGCGTCCATGCTCACCACACGGTCCCCACGCAAGGCGCATACATCTTGTCCCCTCTTGAAGAAGCAAGCCGGGATCCCGTCCAGAATGCCGGTTTTACTGTCACTTGGCTCAACACAGGTCTCGTCAGCTCGCGGATGGCGAGCCACTCGTACCGAAACTTCCCAGCGGACGTCTCGAAATCGGACAGTGCCGACGCTGAAGAGCACCACACCAAGTCGACTACGGGTGGCTCAAAGAAGGCGAGCACTGGATTGTTGAGGATCGTGCATGCACGCGCCACGCCCGAGTCGGTGATCTCGGGCGACCGTGCGGAATCGAGGGACACCTCGTTCGCTGCGTTCAAAGTCTTGCCCGTGGGTTCCGCGCGGATGCGGAGCGGCTCTAGGTATGCAGAGCCTGCGGACGACCTTGCTAGCGCCAGGTCGTGCAAGGAGGCCGTTGATCTCATCGTCGACGCCATCAAGCGTGCTTGCGAAGATATCGGTGGTCTGCCTGGAGAGGACTTTGTCTTGGAAGGAGATATAGTTAGGTAAGTGGTCCGACATTGTCATTATGCTTCACTTCCAACGTTCGACGTTAGCGTGTCAGAGGCGCAGCGTACGACGAGCATCTATGCCAAGATGGAGTATGGCGTCAAGAGACTACTGTGGTTAGGAGGGTGATGGAAACGGTGGATATTCATATGTCGTATTACGGACACCGGAATAAGTAGGCTGTATCGTTATAACTGAACGAGCGAAAGTAGAAGACAAGTCCAAGGTTCACAAGCAGGAAAAAAAGAAAAGAGTACCGACAAAACGAACCGAGAAAGGGTATATCTCATGAAACGGGTAAACCAAAGTATGAATACTACACATGCGTGAATGAGGTCGGTGAACGATAGATATGTAGGCGACGCCAAGTCCCTGATCCGTTAATATGGTACATTTACCTGATATCGAGCTCATCGTCCCCTCCCGCTCCTAGGTCGATGAATCGCGTCATACGCTTCATCATCCTCCCCTCGTCTGTGCCCGGTTGCCTCGTTGGCGCGTCGCCGGCAAGATCGTGACCACGCGTCCAACTGCCGTCGTGACCGCCAATAAAGGCCGCATGGCGTTCGCAAAGCATTTGACCGTCGACTTCCCAATAACCTTCCAGTCTTTCTTTACACCCATCCTCGAATTCGCAGAGGAGGTGCTCGGGGTGATATCGTTTTCCCGAATGCGTCACAGCGCAGGGACCCTCGATGGGTTGTCCGCAAGAAGATGCGCCGCATAGAGAGTCGTTTGCTTCGTGATAGTGATACGCGCAAAAGGGTTTCCCGTCAAAGACGTAGAATTCCTTGTCAGGAAACGGTTTCTGAAACAATATGATCAGAAACGCTGCCCTGGATACACGAGTAGAAACGGACATACTTGGCACATGTTACAATTGAAGCATTCTTTGTGGTATTTCCCCTTCAACTGGCCGTCTCGCGAAGACACTGCCTGTTTTTCGATGGGCAGATTACAGCGTCGACACTGGTAATGATTGTGAGTCCTCCGACGATGCGCGATGGAAAACACATACTTTTGGCAGATACATATTCTTCCAGCAGCGTTCGCACAAGACACTCCCCCCGTCCATCTGTATCCATCTTCCGTCGTCAATCTTGGAGTTACACCGTGCGCACACTCGGTCTTTCCGCTTCCCAGATCCCCTATTCCGTATCCGAGCAACCTCGCCAGTCAGGCCTAGCTGAGAATGAATATGAGGATGAGATGCGTTAGTGTGG